>JAEQBH010001636.1:0-235206 GCA_016808115.1 Tetrastigma voinierianum
TTCCTAAATTTTTTCAATTTTCATAAATTTCCAATCTTCAAATTTTTAATTTGTCCATAAAATTCAATTTGATATTTAATGCTTTCTTCAATCTAGATCTTTAAATAAATTAATCTTAACTGATCAATTTTTAAAAAGAATATTTAAATGTTAAAGCTCTTAAAAAATTCAAAATAAAATGATTAATTACATTGGTATACTCCTTAACTAAAAATGATTTTAATTTTTCAACCCTTACCTAAATTCTTAAATGATTTTAGGGTTAAATTCTATGTTCCCTATAGCTTTGCGAAAAGGATTACTTTTTAGAGAATAGTCGGAAAATTTTCTAATTTATACCCAAGGTATTTTATTAGATTTGGGGTGTCATAGCCTCGACTTCAGATAAAAAAAATATATATTACGAATTGCATGTTTGAATAGCAATACCTTGTAATATCATAAACAAGGAATGGATGATTACTAGTTTCATATAATTTCTTTTCAAGATTAGTGAAATTTACTAGGTTAGCTCGTTTGCGTCATCATGTTTCATTCAATTAAAAAGTAGTTTCAAATCTTCACAAAAAGTGAAGGAAAATGGTTAGTATTTCTATTTCCTAAGAAAAGAAAAGTAATCAAAAGTGAAAAAGAAAAGTAATCAAAAGTAATAAAAAAATTTAATATCTATGAAAATCAATAACTTTTCCTATATTAGTATGCTTTTGTAGAGTTTATAAAAGTTATAATTGAATATTACATGATTTTTATAAACTTTTTTTTAAGTTTCCAAAGTTGAATATTCCATCAAAAAAAAAAAAAAGTTTAATACACCATGAATTCAAGTTATAGTTCAATGCCCTTCTTTTTAATTCCTTAATTCTCCTAATTCAATACACCTCCCTAAGAATACAAAGATAACCACTTTTTTTTTTTTTTTTTTTACGTTTATAGACTTGCATTAGATCTTTGTAAAGATTATTTTCTTATAGGGACCCAACCATAAGGCCTCCCATACACCCATCTCTCCTTTACCACTGTGAGCGCACTCCAAGGGTAAAACAATTTACAAACATCTTTTTGCTATAAATAACTATTTAGAAATGTAAATGATCACATTTACAGTGAATCATTATAGATGCATTTATTATCAGATATTGAAGACTCATATATATAGGATCCCCTCGAGATTTGAGCATGTTATAAAAATGACATTTGTGAGATTTCTTCTTCCTAGTTTCTATCTTCCTTTATTCATTCTTTATAACACGTTATTAGCACGAGAGCTCCGTATTACAACAAAGTCATAAACCAATACAGATTCAGTTTGTATTTTCCTTTTCCTTTTCTTTCTTTTCTAAAGAAATTTTATAGCCAAAAGCTATAAACTCGATCGCTTATTCGTAGCCTCAAAAGCTACAAAAATATAAGCTGAGCAAAGATATCTCTTCCATCATACTGATCTATAACTTGAAAATATGCACTCTTCTCTATGTTTTAAAGTTCTCATTTTAAAACATTACCACTTGAGCTCAGATATATTATTATTAAATTTTAAGTTATTAAGTTATATTTTTCTTATATATTTTCATTTTATTCATATTGTTAATTATTAAATAAATGACTAATATTACTAAGCTCAAATTTGCTACACTTGATATTTCGGCGTTATTGATCTCGATATTGATATCGAAATCCACCTTGATGCTTAAGTAACTGGAAATACTATCAGTTAAGGAAATATCGTATCCAAAGAGGATCGCTGCTTAAAACTTTAATATTCATTCGTCATCATATTGATGAAGGCCTCAAAAGTGAATATCTTATGGTCAAGAATCCATTGATCCTCTGGAAAATTTTGAAAGAATGGTATGACCATCAAAAGACCGTAATACTTCCAAGGGCCTGTTATAATTGGATTCCATTCACACTACAAGATTTAAGCTTCCACAAGAACTATAACCTCACTCCTTGTTCAAAATTAGTTCTGAACTAAAATTACATGGAGAAAAGGTCTCGAATGAGGACATGCTTGAAAAACATATACCACTTTTCACGCCTCTAATATCTTTCTACTGCAGCAATATAGAGAGTGTCGTTTTATCAAATATTATGATTTAATTGCATGTCTCCTTGTAGCCAGGAATAAATGAATTGTTATTAAAAAATCACAAATCTCATCTTACCGGATCTATATCATTGCCTGAAGCCAATGTCACAATGCAAACTAATAGACGTGGGCGTAGGTATTGGCGTGGATATTTTTATGGACGAGGCTGAGGCCGTAGTCGTGGTCGTCATATTTCTTGGAATCAAGGAGATTATAATCAACCTCACAATAAGAAAAACAGCTCCAATAACCAAAAGCTTAATCATTCATAAATATTATCAAGAAAGGCAATCGTCACATAACAAAAAGGGTTTATGAGATCATCGCTACAGGAGGCGAAATGAAATGCCACCTGGCCATGACACGCCAGATGCACTAAAGATTCGATTGACCTTTATCAAGCCTCCATGAAAGGAAAATGTATCCAAATTGAGACCAACTTTATTAATGGTCAAGGGATAATGGATCCTGACGATCCTTATCAAGTGTCCCTCCAAGAATCTAACAATTAATGATGGTACAATACCTTTAACTCATTTTGATATCTCTTAATTTTTTGAAGATCCAAGTGGAAAAATTGACCATTTGATTGGTGATGGCAATGTGTGCTATCATTAACATATATGCTTATTATGTTACTTTTTATTACTTATTTAATACAAACCGAGTTCTTCTATTTAAATTTTGTCTTTCTTTTGAGGATATATGGACTATTCCCAGAGATGCATGTCTTGTTGATTATGCCACAACTTACACAAGTTTACGTGATAAGAAATACTTTTCAAACTTAACTTTAGTCCCATTTAATATTCAAACTATCTCAGGTCCCGTTGACCTAAATAAAGTCTCCGAAATAGCTACTATTATTCTACCTAATGGCACCAAGTTTCAAATTGATGATGTCCTTTATTCTAATAAATATAATCGAAATTTACTTAGTTTCAAGGATATTCGCCGAAATGGATATCACATTGAAACTATGAGTCATAATGGAAATGAGTATTTACTCATTACTGGGCAAAAACAATTCTTGGAACAATTGATTTCTTCATCATATGAATTATATCAAACCTCTTGAATCTCATGCTGTTATGAACCAGAAGTTCAATGACCCAAAAACATTTTTATTGTGGCATGAACAACTTGGACACCTTGGACTTTCAATGATCCGTCGTATACTTCAAAATTCTAACAGAGCAGGCAAATTTTAAAATCTTATGATTTTAGTTGTACTGTTTGTTCTCAAGGCAAATTAATTATTAGACCATCTTTTACAAAGATTGCATCTGAATCCCTTGCATTTCAAAGGGATATCAGGGGTCTATTCGACTCACTTAGCGGACCTTTCGCTATTTTATGGTTTTAATTGATGTCCACTAGATGGTCTCATGTATGACTTCTTTCTATCCGTAATGTTGCATTTGCTAGATTACTAGCTTCCATAATCTTTGGCCATGGCACAATTCCTCGATTTACCTATCAAGACAACTGGGCCTTGATAATGCTAGTGAATTCTCATATCTCAAGCCTTCCTACTATCAGATGTCCATTGGAATAGATGTTCAATACCAATTGCCTGGGCGTTCATGCTTAGAATGGGTCAAGCAACTTTATCAAACGTCTACAATTAATTGCTAGACCATTACTTTTGAATACCAAATTGCCTTTATTGGCATGGGGGCATGCTATTATTCATGCTGCAAATTTAATTCGCCATCGTCTTACAGCCAATCAAGATTTATCCTCATTACAACTTGATCTAGGTTATCAACCTAGTATTTCACATTTACGTGTTTTTGGTTGTGTTGTTTATGTTCCCTTGCACCCACTCATTGAACTAAATTAGGTCCTCAACGCCGTCTTGGTATTTATGTTGGTTTTCAATCTTCATCTATTATTAACTATATCAGCTCTCATGTGTGAGCTTTTATCGCTTCGATTTGCAAATCGTTATTTTAATAAAGATGTTTTCGCCATTAGGGGGAGAAAAGCCGCCAATTCTGTAAGAATGAATAGAAATTACATGGATCGACCGCCTCGTTTTCAATCTTGACACTTCCCTCCTGTACAAAGTAATATGAATTGCAGGTCCAAAGATAATTCATTTACAAAATCTTGCAAATTGATTACCTGATACATTTATTAATTCAACAAAGGTTACAAATCACATATACTAAATACAAATATCCTAGCACTGATTGAAATCTAATGGGAAAATTGAGATAGCGCGTGGCCACTACTTGCCACAATTAAAAAACGCGGATCTAATTTTACCGGCCCTCAAAAGATACACCTCAGAGAAGGAAAAGTGTTAAATCCAACGCCCCGAAATGCATACAAATGTGAAAAGATTAAATGATGAACTAATAACCCCTGCAAAGGCATCAATTGAATAATTATCTCATGAGATTGTACCAGTACATAACAATGAAGATATATCTATTAATTGTATAAATAATGGTAAAACAGGATCAAATACTACCTCTTTATAAATTATGTTTTTCTTTCCAAGTGGCTATGAGCATCATAAGCAATACAAAGATCAAGAGCCACAAAATATGAAATGAATGTCGACGCCAAAATGATTATTAAGCAATCTAAACACCCAAAGATATAAAATTCGCCGGATATCGATCTTGCAAATAAAGCGAAATTAGAAAATGAAATCGTATGTATATAAAGCACGCCTTATGGCCCAAGGCTTCTCACAAAGACATGGAATTGATTATGAAGAGACATATTCTCTCGTAATGGATGCAACTACATTTCGTTATTTAATATATTTAGCGGTCTTCGTAGGACTTGATAAGCGGCTGATGGATGTAGTCACAGTCCATTTATATGGTTTTAATGATATTAATGTATATATGAAAATCCCTGAATGATTCGAATTACTTGAAGTAATGAATTCAAAACCACGGATTATTATTCAATCAAGTTACAACGATCTTTATATGGATTAAAACAACCTGATCGAATGTGGTATAATCGTTTAAGCCAATTTTTACTCAAGGAAGGATATGTGAACAATTCAATTTGCCCATGCATTTTTATCAAGAAAGTAGCAACTAGATTTGCAATTATTGCAATATATGTGGATGATTTGAATTTGATTGAAACTCCTAAAGAGCTCATCAAAACAATTGACTATTTAAATAAGGAATTTGAAATGAAAGATCTTGGGAAAACAAAATATTGTCTGACCTACATATCGAGCATTGTTCAGATGGTGTACTAATCCATCAATCAACATATAGAGAAAAAGTCTTGAAGCACTTTCATATGGATAAATCACACCCCCTTAGTTCCCCCATGGTTGTTAGGTCGCTTGAAGTGACCAAAGATCCGTTTCGACCTAAAGAAGAAAATGAAGAATTGTTTGGTCCTGAAGTACCATATCTCAGTGCAATTGGTGCACTAATGTATCTTGCAAATTATACTCGGCCAAACATTGCTTTCTCAGTTAATTTACTAACAATATACAGTTCGACTCCAACTACAAGGCATTGGAATGGAATTAAACATGTATTAAGATATCTCCACAAGACATGTGACATGGGATTATTTTATTCCAAAACATTCAAACCACAATTTTTCGGTTATGTAGATGTAGGCTATCTTTCGGACTCTCACAAAGCTCGATCATGCATAAGATATATATTTACTTTGGCGGTAAACTTACTTATATCCTTGAGGTCAAGAAAAACAAACAATGGTGGCCACCTTCTCCAACCATTTAGAAATACTTATGTCATGCAATAGTTAGTCGAGAATGTGTTTGGTTGAGATCCATGATACAACACATCAGAAAATGATGTGGATTATCTTCTATCAAGAACAAACCAACGGTATTATATGAAGATAATGATGCGTGTATTGCCCAAGTCAAATGAGGATATATTAAAGGTGATCGAACTAATCACATTTCAAAATATTCTTCTATACTCATAAACTTTAGAACAGTGGTGAAATCAATGTGCAACAGATAAGGTCCAATGATAATCTAGCAGATTTATTTACAAAAGCCCTGCCCACTACAGCATTTAAGAAACTTGTACACCATATTGGTATGCGTCAGGTAAAAGATCTTCAAAATGAAGTTTTATGTCACTATCAAGGGGAGAATTGTTAAAGATGTTAGTATACTGCACTCTTTTTGCCTTCGTCTAGGTTTTATCCCACTGGTTTTACTCTGAATGTGTTTTTAATGATAAAGACTAACTATCTAAGAATTGGCCATTCATGAGCGTTATAAATAATTCATCGAGAACGCTGAATTGACCATACATTTACCTAAGTGAATCATTACTGATGTACTTATTATCGTATTAACGGGCACCCCTATATATATGGGATCCTCGAGAATGAAAGATACGAGAAAAATGACCTTTAGAGTTCTCTTTCTCTTTCCGCTCTTCCTTTCTTCTATTCTTTATAACTTTTTTTTTTTTTTTTACATTTATTCATTTTGTATATTAGGATGTAGTACCTTTTCTTACAGGGATTTAAACATGGATCTCTCATAGCCTTTTTCACTCCTTTACCACTTGAGTCAAACGTCAATGGAGCAAAGACAAATATCTTAATTCATTATATAGTACATGTTTACACCCAAATTAAAATTTGGCCTAATCAACAAATTGTATTTAGGCCTGAGCTCAAGCCCGTGAGTAAAAATCTAAGAGAGATGAGCCTAGATCCATTTGAGTAAGCCCATATAAAAGTCCAAGGTATTTCTATAAATTTAAATTTTTTTCTAAAGTCAAATGAGACTTTTTCTCAAAGTCAAAACATTGCAAGAAGATGTGGGCAGTTATTTGAGGTGGTAGAGAAAACTTGGGGAGCAAGCCTCCCTATAGGAGACACGGGCAATTACTTTGAGGAAGCGGGGTCGTGGAGAAAATAGAGGAAGTGGAGAATTTGGGCAGTTATTCAAAGACTCCTATAAAAGGAGGAGAGCTCTCACGAGGAAGGGACTAACAACCGATCAATCAACAACAATGAATCACTTTTAGCAGTTTAATCGTTCTAATAGAATTTTTCAAGCTTCTTTTATTTCTTCAATACTTTGTCATTTTAGTTTTTCCAGTGAAATACTACAATTTCTCTAGCAATTTTTACAAAGAATTCCTTCATTTTAGTTTTCCTAGTGAAATACAAACTGCCTCGACTTTCATTTTATCTTCTTCTGTTTATTTATTGTGACATTTTTACTTAGATTCTAAGGAAGTATCAAAGGAACCAAGGAACCTAATTTTTTGTTTGATTAAAAGTTTGATTTTCGGCATAGTATTAGTTTGGAAACACTTTAATTTTCTAGCACGTCCACATATTTTTCTAATTGTGATTATATATAGCTTGAAGTGACATTCACAAAACCAATTAACAGTAATAATATTTACATGAAACAAAATCACTAATTTTCATTGTATATAGGATTTATAAGTCAATTATTTTGTCTTGTTTTAATTTTTTAATACTTGAATGAGATTGCAAACAAGAGATGTCCTATTTTTTGGGTACGAGGGCTTCTCTTATATGTAAGGGTTTCAAATCCATACTTCAACTGTAATCGGAATATTCTCTTTAGCATATCAATTTATCCTTGTTTTTTTTTTTAACTATTAAACACTTTAATTACAATATAATAAATTATTATTACTAGGACTCAAACCCAGGACCCGTCCCTATACTCTATCTTTTTAAAACGTTGAATGCTCTAAGATGTATGCTAGACATAATGGGCTCAATCCATTGTTTTTTATCTTTTAAAATTTCTAAGTAAATTTGTGTTCTTATTTCATTTTTCTTTTTCTAGTTATTCCGTAATGCTTCTAAACTCTAATTTCAAAGTTAATATATGTGAAAAATCAAGTATTAGAAACCTTAGAAGTGCTCTTTGCTTCTATTATTAGAAAACAGTACATTTTTTTTAGAAAAATTATAATAAATAGGTTGCCCATTTCAAAAAAATTCTGCAATTTTATTTATTCTTTAAAGATTTTGTTACTCATTTAGTTAGTACGTTCTAAAATGCATTCAACTTTGACATCACATGATATGATATGAAGATGTAAAAGCTGTTAGAATTCTTGCATGACAAGCCTCGCATCAACTTAAAATTACATCTTAATTTAAGATGCAAATAAATAGACCTAAAAATACATTTGTAACACCAACAAATTAGAGATGTATTTTTCTATGGGGCTGTTTGGTTGCTATTTTCAAGAACAGTTTTTTATTCTAAAGAAATTAAATAAAAAGTAGTAAAAACTTGTTTAGTAAAAAAGGTTCCCCTTTTTTGTGTTTTCAAAAACTGTTTTTTAGACAGTTTTCAAGAAATTCGAACTAAACTGGGCCTATAATTTTGAATTGTAATCAGAACCTTAACATCAACATTAATCAGGTTGAGAAGTTATAAGTTTTTGCTGAATTCCATAATCCATCCATTTATTTCAGCCAAAAAAGAATTAATTATGGGGATGAGAGTGTGATACTTCTTCTGGTGTTGTAAACTTAATTACTCCTCTTATCCCTGCTGCAATCTCATCAGCCTAAGAGACGAAAAGGAGAAGGTTGTCTTCTCCAAACTCTTTCCATATAAGCTTTGAATTAGCTGCACTTACAGACAACTTCATGTTGCTGGTTTCACAGTCTTCTACAAAAGAAATGTTCAAAATCAAGGTAGAAGGAGAAAGTGTCAGAATTCTGGGAGAAATATTGAGCATATATAGGAATGGAATTCTCAAGCATTTACTAGAATTTCATCACTTTTCTATAACCTCCTCTCATGTTTCTTGAAATCCTTGAGGTCACCAGTTCCAAGATGCAGTGCAATGATTACCTCCTCCCCCATCATTCTGCAAGTAGTAGTTATTAGACGAAAAGAACAAGAACAAGAACAAGAACAATAACCAGAACCAGAACCAGAAGGGAAAAACGTGACGTGTTTGATTGATTTACTCTCATTCTTAAAATAGCAGTTCCCTCGTTGAAACCAAATATGCATTAATATTTGGTGCTCAAACCAACATCCTACTAGTACTGGCTGGGGCCATTTCATAGTGTTCTACGTACCTGGACTCTCGATCTGGAGAAGCACAATCGAAAGAAGATAATGACTATCAGAGCTCACAAGGAAAACATAGTGAAGAGTGTGGTTACTCGGTTACTGCTACTATTGTGATGTTGCATGCACACTACCTTGTCTTTATGACAGCGACAACTCCCATGCATATGCATTCTTCTCAACACCTCTGAAGCTGGAGGATTCAATCGTATACATGCAGCAATGCAGTTAAACGATAATCCAGCACTACAAACTCAGTTGCTTGCATTTTAATTAGACGCCCAAATTGCCCTGCAACAGAGAGAATTCTTCTCAAGAGTTCCAAGAGGGCATATAAATCAATTAGGAGTACTCCCAAAATCTTACATGCATTCAAGAGAAAGAAGAACACTGCTATGCTCCGACCACTACAAACCTACTTTCAAGGATGATAAATATGTTGATTGAGTCTTCCAAAACGGAATACCCAAGTGAGAGGAATAAGTCCTCCATTGAGGCCTAATGCCTACATATATATATATATATATATGTGTGGTTCATATATGTTGGGTCCTTAGTTGCGATATCTTAGTTTTCCTCAAAGTCATAAAATTGTTATTCCTTTCCTACAATTGCTTTCAGCATCCAAACAAAGCAACACAAATGATGATTAACATGAGAGGAAACCTTGAGTTAGTCTCGAGAATAATTCTTGTGGAAGGGTTCCCAGAGACTGGTGGCGGCATGATATGTTTATATTTATACATACAGAAAAAAAGTTGAACTTGTCAACTCGACTGCCATCATAAATAAGGAAGAATTCAAGATAAAAAACCAATTTGTATTGCTATGAAAGGACAGAAACAGCGAAACAAACTAAATTATCCGAATGACCTTTAGTTTCACTCGATCTTCAGCCAAGGGAAAGGATGAAATTAGTGCAGGCAATTCTCAAAATGCAAACCTTGCATTAGATGTTTCCTCAGATTGGTTTCAATGCAGTTAAACTTTCTCTTACCAATGCTATCCTTTTTCGGGAAACTCGTTCTCGCAGTTGTCAAATCTTCAAGTTTGAGCTGTGAGCTATCTTCAGGGGTGGAGAGGTTGATCCACTTGTAAACCTTGATTTTCTGAAGGCTATAACAACAACAACAAACAAACCAAATTCAGGAAACGTGTTTCAGCACTGATGAGATAACTGGAAGATTTCATGTGGCTGCTCCGAGACTTCTAGTAGCCAATGCACTTCATCCAGAAATGAAGATTTCATTTACTCAGTGTGTCCATAAAAGAAGATTTCATTCACTCAGTGTATCCAAGAGCAACAAGCTCAAGTTCCTTCCTGCCGAACAAGAATTTTTGAAGCCGATTCCCTTGCATTCTTCCAAGGGATTCTTTAATGTATTAGTGAAGCAATTCACAACATTTGAGAGGAATTTTTCTTCCTCGAGTTGAATACAAGTAGCTTGCTGCCTGTCTATAGTGCATTCTGCTAATTTCTATAATGACAAGACTTGATAGTTCTCCATATGACTTGCAAGAATTGACATACATTCATATATCATATCTGCTTGTGGGTGTGATTTATCTTCAACAACGAAAGGATGGATTCTCTTTCCAACTTCAATCCAGCTACATCCAGGGTTCTTCTTCAATCCAAGCGCTTTTATTTTTAATCGTACTTTGCGCACTTCATCCCATTTCTTGACAGAAGCATACATGTTTGATAAAATTATATAAGTTGATGGATCATTGGGATCCTTCTCAATAAGCAACCTTCCTATTTTTTCTCCCAAATCTATTTCCTTATGCAAACGGCAAGCAGAAAAAAGTGTGCTTAGCAACCCAACGTCTTCTCTGATGTCTGGTGTTCTTTGTAGTATCTCATAAGCTTCTTGCAATCTTCCAACACGTCCAAGAAGATCTATTAAGCATGAGTAGTGTTCAACCGCAGGCTTGAAACCATATTCAGTGATCATTTGATTGAAATAATAACACCCTTCACCAACTAGTCCAGCATGGCTACATGCAGACAGAATAGCAAGGAAGGTAATCTTGTCTGGTTTTGCATCGGACTGCTGCATCTTCTCAAAAAGGTTCAAAGCTTCAAAAGCTTGGCCATGAGACCCATAGGCTCGTAATCATAGAAGTCCACTAAACAAAGTCTCTCTGTAGTAATTTGGATTAAAAATGTAGAGCTTCATCCACTGCACCACATTTGGCATGGTTATGTCAAGCAGAGCCCCACGACAACTTCATTGCTTTCTAGCTTACTTTCAATGATGAAATTATGGATCTCCTTGGCCCTCTCTAAGACTCCGAGTTGGGAACAAGCTGGTAAAACGCTGGTAAATGTAACAGCATCTGGTTTTACACCAGTTTTTCTCATGTTAGTGAAGATTCCAAGAGCCTCAAGATAAGAGCCTACTTCATATATCCAGAAATCACATGCCCCAGGAAACTACATTTGTTTTGGGCATATTTTGAAAGACATTTTCAGCTGACGCAATGTTGCCACATTTGAAATAAAGATCAGTAAGGGAGCTGTCAACAAAGATATCAGCTTCTACTCTGTTTCTTATTATATATCCATGGATAAATTTTCTCCGAGTCGCAGTTTCACTGATCTTGAACAAGCCATCAATATGCTACTTAAAGTAGTCAACGAGGTGTGATTCTCTCATGCATCCTCCTAAAAGCTCACGTAGATTCGCTGTCACCTTTCAAACTATATCCTGCAATCATGGAGTTCCAAGAAACCACATTTTTTCTTTGGATTTGCCCAAAAGTCTCCTTAGCCATCTCTAAACAACCACATTTGCCATACATGTCAACAAGAGCAGAGCTAACAAACCATCCAACACAAACCCACTTCCTCATCAATCCTTATGAATCTCCTTCCCTCTTTCCAGATCCAAAAGCCTCGCACAAGATGAGATCGCAGTCGTCAGCGTCACAGAATTAGGCTCAAACCCAGAAACCTTCATTTCTTCAAACAATTCCAACGCTTTCTCAGGTTGCCCATCCTGATAATAACAAGAAATCACATTATTCCAGGAAACCACATCTCTTTCAGGCATTTCATCAAACAACTTAATGGCATCCTCAAACAGATTGCACTTGGCATACATCCCCACCACAGAACTCATAACAACAACATCCATCCCAAGCCCACTTTTGATCACATGTGTATGCACCATTTTCCCATACCCAACTCTCCCTGCCGCCATGCCTTTAGAACACTTGGGTAGGTGAGCATCTGGGTTTGAGATAAGGGAAAATGCAGCACCTAGAAAGAGCTCAAGAGTTTCAATAAAGATGAAATTTTGGTGTAAGTAGCCATGAGGCCATTCCACAACGTAATGTCTAATGGGTTGTCAATTGTTTGGAAAACAAGCTTTGCAGGTTGAAATAAATGGCAAGAGAAGTAGAGGGTGATGAGATTCTTGCATAAGATGATGTTGTTTTGTAAGCCTAGAGACACTATTTTCTGGTGAATGAGTTTACCCTGCTTCAAAGATTTGGAATTAATGCAAGTTTTCAAGAGAGATAGCAGCTTTGTGTTGTCCATTCGAACTTCCAAACGCAGTGTTCCCTCACGAGTCACTAAGTTCCCTACAAAAACAGATGATATGAGTGTTAAAGAACTCTCCTAAAAACTTTGAGGCTTTTAACATTTGAGTTTATAAATATGAAATAGGGGTAACCGCTAAAGGGGAGAAAAAGAAAAGATATCGCAAATCTAACCTTTTTCATCGGTTCTCTTTTAGATTTGATACTAAATAGCTATTGTATTATAATCCTGGACTTAACCTCCTTTAAATTTGTTCAAATATAACTTAACGATGGTTAAGTCCATACTAAATAGTTATTGTATTACAAACCTGAACTTAACTTCCTTCAAGTTTGTTTAAATAATAGTTTAACGACGGTTAAGTCTAACATATATAAAAGCTCTGTTAGAAACCTGAACTTGATATTCTTTAAGTTTATTCAAATGCTCACTTAACGATGGTTAACTCTAACATGTATAGAAACTGTGTTAGAAACCTGGACTTAACACCCTTCAAGTTTGTTCAGATGCTAACTTAACGATGGTTAAGTCTAATATAAATAGAAAATGTGTTAAAAACGACGAGAACAAGCATGGAAGAAGCAGGGTTTAAATTTGGGGATTTAATCACTTCTTCTTCACAACACATCCGATATAAGCTCTTCTTCTTGAACTTGAGATGTTCTTAAAAGAAGAAAGACAAGAACAAGGATTGCTGGCAAGAGAAAATTGTTAAGATTCTTTGAGGATAAATGAAGAAAATGGGAACCTAAGTTCGTATTTTTAAGGTTTGAAGGGAGAAAGCTAGAAGGAATGAAAAAACCATAAGAAAACAAGAAAGAATGGCTCAATTTGGGGGTTATGTGGAGAGACATATTAAGGAGTAATTTTGTCTAAAGTGGTTATATTTAAAAGTTATAAAAGTAAGGGGTTAGATTTGTAAATAACTTTTGTTTTTGTCCCTTTTAAACCAATTTTTCTATGAAGAATTTGGTTAAAAGCTTAAAACACATCAAATAATCTTTTTGTTTTTCTTATCAAGCTCATCAAATAACCTTAAATATATGAATATAATATTTCATATTTTTCTTGAAAAAATAAACTAGGACAAAAGGCCCTTATCCATTTCATTTACTTGTATTGTCTCTAAAATAAAGGTAATTTTGCAAGAAAACAAAATGCATTTTGTTAGAATTAGGCCAAAAATTTGATAAACAATCAAATTTCTAAAATTAGGCTTTTAAAAGGTCTTCAGAATCAAATCTCTATAAATATTCAAATTTGATGAAATATCTAAATTGTACTGTACTAAATTGTTTCTTCAATCTTCATCAATACCCTAAGAGCAACTCCAGCAGTGGAGCAAAACCGGGAGCAAAAATTTGGCTGATAAACAGTGATCAGCTATATTTGGCTGATCACTGGTCATCAGCCAAATGGTGGAAAAACCTCTTCTACCCTCATAATATAGCCGTTGGAGAACAAAAAAAAAAATTGATTTTCCATAATATGACCGTTGGAGATGGAAAAATTTGTGTTTTCAGAAATTCATCTGAAAACCCAAAAAAAAACAACCAAAAAAATGAAAAAAAAATTTGTGCTGCTTGTCCATTACACAATAATAAAGAGCCAACAAAAATCCATAATCCAGTCAATGGGAAGAAACACCTATACCTACTAACTAGTGATAGGATACCTACTAACTGACCAAAATACAGAATTCCCAGGCAGCCAGACATATATATACTGAAAGTAGCACCCACATAAACAAGTTTGACCAAGGACTGAGTCAGAAAACCATTAACAAACATAACTATTTCCCACATCTGTTCCTAACTAGAATCCAGAATCCTTACAAAATATTTGTCAAAAAGTAAGTTTTACTGGGTACTTTCAAACTTAGAACAATTTAAAATGAAAAACCCAGGTCCATGTTGGAGAAATGGCCTGCCTATTATTTGTGTTCCAACCCAATTAGGAACCTAGATTCTTTATGGACACACCAATCAGAGTAACAAATAGACTCCACTCTCTAATACAATAAATGTGAACAGTATTGAACCCACTGCTCATTCTAGGTAAATTATCATAATGTATTTTATCTAGTTATTAGTCCTTTTCATGAAATAGTTCTATAATGACTATGTGCATTTGCATGGTCAGTTTCTCTGTCTGAGAGAGACTAACCTTAAGAAGCAATCAACCTTGACCCTTTTTCTCTAAGATATATTTAATCCTACCGGTAGAATTATCAAACTTGACTAAAGAAATTGAATATAGTAGTTGTGCCAATTTTATCAAAGCTTTTTTTCACTGCAGAGTTTCATGCATCTTTAAAAGAAACTCATAGCAGACTTCCAGCATGTCAGCGAAAGGAGGTCATTCACTTAATCAAAAACAAAACATCATCACATCCTACACATATTTGTGAATGTTTCATTGCAAACATTTAGACCATACCTTCTCAGACAATTTTTTCCTCAAACTCTGCAAATGTGCATATGCTTCTTGACGAATAGTATCTGCGGCTTTAAACCGAGCTTGCAACTCATTCAGCTTTTCATTTTCACCATGACATTTTCTAGCCACATGGGGTTTTAGAGGGTGGGGATTGCAAGGGATTTGGGAGGAGTCTAATCCTAATTTTGGAGATTGGAAAAGGGTATTAGGGTTTTGTTGGTGGGGTTTAGGATTTAGGGTTTTTCGGTTGGAAGAATGGAAGAACAATAAGAAGGAAAATAGAAAAAGAAAAAAGAAAACTTGCCGGAGTCTGGGAGGCTATGCTGCGGCGCTAATGTTGAGGCTGCCGCGGAGGCTGGAGCAGTAGTGAAGAAGAAAGGGAAGGGAAGGAAGGAAGGAAGAAATAAAGAAAGAAGGAAAAAATTTAAAAGAAAAATATCGAGTCTCGAACAGTCGAACGTAAGACTTGGTATAAAGGGTTGCTTGTTTTTAATTCTTTGTTAAAAAACTATTTAAATTTTCAATATTTAAGAATTTATTTTAATTTTTTCATCACTTATTACTGAAATTTTAAAAAAGCTTATGAATTTAAAAATTTAAAATATTTAATTTTTTTATTTAAAGTTTCATTTTCCACTAAAACAAAGAATTCCAACAAAGAGTGATTAAAGAACATTCATTACTATGATGACACACGTAGCTCTATTGAAAGTTTCATTTCCATCTCAATCCTAACTCCATTTATTTTTTTTTCAATTCAAACCCATTCCATTTAAAAATTAAACAGGTTTTTTACTTAAAATTCTCAACTCGTCTTTTACTTTCGATTTGCTTATTTTTTATTTTATTAAAACATTCTAATTATTTTATTATTTATATTAAAGTATAAAATAAATAATAATAAAATATAATCAAGGTTTAATAAATATTTTATAATGTTTTGAAATGATATAGATGAATTAAATTAATTAATATTTGTAACCCAAAAAAAGTTCAACTATTGAAATTATTAATTCAAAATATTTATATTTATTTTTATTGATTTAATTAAATATTTATGGCCATTTTTATTTTTAATTGAATCTTTATATTTATTTTAAATTTTAATTAAATATTTATTTATCTTTTTAAATCAATTTTATAGCCAGATAGAAATGATATAAATGAACAAGCAGATACTTACGAATTATTACGAAGATAAAGCAGAAATTTAATAGAGCTTAGATAAAAGCGAACTTTATAATATCACGACACGATTTAATAAAACTTTACTTAAATCTCAAAAGACCAAGAAAAAATACTTAGACGCTTATTCTTTCCAATGATAATTCATATATTTTAATATTTTTATTAGATTTTCTTTTATTCCCATAAAATTTGATGCAGAATGAAAGAAAATCTTTTATTACCTGGATTAAAAATAAAATAAAATCCTTTTTTTTTTAATTTCTTTTAGACTTGTTAAAACTAAAACGAAGTTCATTCAAACCTGAGAGAAATAAAATGAAAAGAGTAAAAAATATTGTTAAAACGATTTTTTCTACCGCTTACCCTATAAAATATAAAAAAAAATCAAATATAATCAAAATTTTACATATTTAAAAAAAATTAGTCATTATGTACATGAGATAAAAGCAAATAAAATAAATTTAATAAACATATAGAATTAATTCATCAATTTCAAACCAATTTTTTATTTTCCAAAAACTTTTATTTTGATTCTATTTTCTATCGTTAGTACTTTATCAGGTTCTTCATATAAGAGAATACTTCTTAACATTTTTTTTTTCCTTTCTTCACTACTTTCCAAGAACGAAACACAAGATTTGAGATTAAATCAAAGAAAAGAAATGGATGGATGATCTCAAGTTTGAGGATTTACATCTTGCAAGTATTTCGAGATTTGTCCATTTCTTAATAAGTTTTTGTTTTTTTTATTATTTTATATATTTATTTACTTATTCAAAAGGATTATTTTTGCAAGAGAATAGTTGGGATATTTTTGCCAAAATTAATTAATGAAGGATAGGATTTAGAAACTTTAGTTTTTGAAGGATTTTTTTAAAAATCAAATCACCCTTGGTGTTAATGGAAAAATAAAAAATTATATAATCTTCCACCTTTTTGAGTTTTATTTTGGCAAAAATGTCTTCTTATTTTCCCTTATAAATACAATTTTATTTTTATGATTTACATGAAAATATTCCAATCAGATGGTTTAAGGATTGGTTAAATTAATTAATAAAATCTGTGCAAATAATTAATAAGAGAAGCCAATCTATTTGATTTGCATAATCTATCTAATTAGCCTTGAGATGTATAAACATAAATAGATAGCCAAATCCTAATTTAAGTAAATAAGCAAACTACATTTTGAACCAATATTTCAGCTTTGAACAAAGTGGCTACTGATGATACACCAGCAAAAATTTGTTTTACTCATAGAAACCCCAAAAGGAAACTTCCAGAGAATCCGACAAATAAAGCAAAAAATAGAGAAATCCCTATAATTAACACTAGATTCCAGCAACTAAATTTCAAACTACAATGCCACTTAACGATGATAATTCTGAAAAAAAAAAAAAAAAAAAAAGACAAATTAGGACAAGAAAAAATGAATTGCGTAGGTTGGAGTCAACATACAAAAATAGAGCCATCAAGTTTCTCTATTTATTTGAAATTTCCTTAAACATAAATCCCAACTTTCACAATCAAGAAAACTGGTCTTCCTGATATTAGTCAACAAGTTCACAGAATTTCAAATATTAACACGGAACAGAGAGATCCATTCCAACTATGAAAACTACACAGAAAATTGAGTAATGGAAGCTCCACAAAATCTAAATAAAATTAAATAATGGAAAAGTAAAAACAAATATTGTCGACGAAATTGATAATCCATAAAACGAATTAAAAAAGACTTCCTTAATTACAAGCGAATCAAAGAAGAAAAGTGAGAAAGAGGCTTATGGACGAGGATGTTCAACAATTATTCTCAAACTCCGCTTCTTTCCGTAGTATCATGCTCAGAAGCACGGCTCCAATCCCCTTTGCAAAGCCCTCGTAAGAATTCGAGCCAATTGGAAGAGTAGAAGCTTGATTTCCAGGCAATTCAAGGAGAATATCTCCGAGGCCATGAACCGGAGGAGGATGCTGGGAAGGGAAGAAGTGAAATGAGAAAACTAGAGGAAATTGGTTTTATATAATTTTCTAATAATTTATATAATTTTTTATAATTTTATTTATCTTGATTTACGTATCAGCCGATATTAGACCGATACATTGAGACCGATACTCCGAGATCGATACCTCTCAGGACCCTCCGAGCCAGCTTGTAATCTATATCACGGCTTCAACTACGACAGAGATACCACTTTTTAAATATACTACAAAGAGGCAAATAGTAATATATTAGACTTAGTTAGTCTTCGCTTCATATTGAGTTTTCTCCTCCCCTCGTTTACACATATTTATTCTTCTTCCTTTCCCCGTCTAATTTGAGATTTTTTTTTTGTTTTTCGATTTTTTGTATTATGTGAAAATCAAATTTGCTCTACAGATTTAAGTTTTTCGAATTCTTGCAATTGGTGTATTGAAATTCAATTGGATTCGATTTGAATCGCAGGGAAGATCGTCCTACTGGTTTTGATTTTTTAACATGAGAGGGAATTGAGAAGGAGTTGGTACAGAGATTGGAGTGGTGATGGGAGGGAAAAGTTCGGGAAGGGGGAGGGAGGGAGTATTCATGATCCGATCGCCTCATTCAACAAATATGTGACTCGCACTGCACCGTGATACTCAATACGAGCCTGGCGCCACTCACCCAGCCTCCCTCTGGCCATCCGGCCGCCCAAACCCCCTCAATGACACCCCTAACTCGACCACCGATATTCCAATATTCCTTATAATTATAACACCCTCGATCAAATATGTTTTAAAAAATGAAAATCTTATTTTTTAAAATTATGATCTTCTTTGAAATTAATGCATCTTTGTTCTTAAATAAACATGTTGATTATTTAATATAAATTAGATAGTTGATATAAGGGATAATAAAGACTCTATGATTAATTAATTTATTATTTATCCATTTGAAATATTAGATACACATTATAAGTAGAACTCTATAATTTTATCTATAAAATCTTATAATTATTTATCAAGCTTTTGATACATATTTTTGTGAGGTAGTACAACTACATTTGATCGTATTCAAGATAATAAAGAGTCTTTATTTTTTATTTAACTATTTCAAAATACATTTGTTTTATCAAAATTTAGTTATAATTCACTAATTAATCATTTAACTACCTCAATTGCTATTTCTAATTATGTTTATTATATGTCCTCTTTTTTGAAGGTTCTTTTTTGTGTATTTTATTTTTTCTAAAAAAAAATAGATAAAGTTCGTGATTCGAAAGTAAATTAATTAGTTTATTTTATTTCCAAAACTAAATATTCCGCTTTTATTCATTTAATTTTTCCCAAACATTTTTTATAAATATATATAAGATTGATGGGCAAATTTGACATTTGTTAAAAATGAAAATTTTTTTAAATTAATCATAACCAACAATAGTAGACAAAAAACCAAAGGATTGGTTTTTGAATTAAGAAAACTTAATTAATTCGTTTTTTTTTTTAACTATAAAAGGACTAATTTATAATTTATTTGTGCATATATGCAAAAGTTTTTTTTCCTTGGATATGATGTTGGGAAAATTTTAGACCCTTTTATAATTTATTGTTATTAGGGTATGTTTTTGGATTGAGTTAACTAGTATATATGATTTTAAACTTTCTATTTAAAAAACAAATTATTTAGTTATTTTTATTCATATTTTATGTTTTTTACAAACATTACTTATAAAAAAAGTAGAAAAAAATACATAGATATTATAGGAACGAAAGATAAAAGGACAAATAGGATATTTTCTAAAATAAACAAATATTGTAGATAAAACTTTATCGCTTGAGGGACTAAGAGGTTTTGAATTTTTTAGTCTCATACTATTTTTTTTTCAAGAGATTAATAATCGTAGACTGAAATCTCCATCTCACTCCCCACTCGATTTGAGACTTTAATAAAATCCGCTCTAATTAATTGTACGCAATCCGAGATTCCGATAAGTGCCCATCTCACTCTCCAGATCTAATTTCGATTTTTCTTGTAGTGACTATAAGAGGGATAACCAAAATATCAAATTTTATAGATAAATCCTTGAAAATCTAAATTACTAAGCTTGTTACTTAAAAAAATTAAATAAAAATTTCGGATCAATCGAGTTAGCTCGGGCCAAACGGGCCAACCTAGGCCAAACCCACATGAGCCACAGGGCAAAACGGGTTGAGTCAAATTTGGCCGGTTTTATTCTGACTTTAAATTTTACAACCAAACCCTCCAAAAATCTAACAAACGCAAATTTAATCGAACTCAATTCATATCAAGGCCTTTTAGTTAAGACCATACTTTCATCGAATCACATAAGATAAATAATACAAATTAATCAAAACAAATTTGGTGACTAACCTAAACTAGGTATAGACAAATCTTAGAATCAATCTAAAATGAATATTACATATTTGTAATTACAAGATATACATTAAATCATACTTTACTTATTTGATATTAATCCGATTCCGATAAATTTATAATTTGGAAGCTGGACATAGAGTTTCTGTAAACTCCAAATGATTTTGAACTATTTTGCAAAAATCAAACAAAAATTATTCCAATCACTCTTTTTTTTTTTTTTTTTTTTTGACAGTATAAATAAGTCATATATTAAAGTTAAATAAGTCAATTTATTATATTCTTTTTTTTAGTTTTATAAATAAATCATATATTAAAGCTATAGCTTTTATTTTCCAGAAATATGGTAAAACAATTTTATGATTAATTATTACATGAACACTAAAATTAAAAAATAAATAAATATTTATAAATGATTTATTGTGTTTAAAATGAAAGAAATGGGTCAAAGTGTAAGAAAATTAAAATAAAACTTTTATTAAATCAAGGGATATCACAGAGGATGAGAGTGGTTGAGTTGGTGATGGATGCAGAAAATCAAGTTCAGAGATGATGGAGGCAGATCATGTTTGAGGAGGGACATCTCGTTGATAATGGCGTCGAGTTCATCAACGTTAGGGCTTATGGTTCCGTCACCTTCAATGGCCTCAACCATGGCTTCTAAACGAACCAGGATGACGTTGAGGCGAGTGGCGGTTTTACTTCCAGCAGTTTGTCTACTCCTTTTTCATAGCCTTCTACTTCTGGCCTTTGATGTCGCTGGAAGTTACGCCGGAGGCTGCGACGTTGAGGAGGATGCCGGAGGAGGGAGAGGGAGAAGATGTGGCGGAGACGGAGGCGGAGCTGAGGGAAAAGGAAAGGTATGAATATGGTCAATTAAATATTGAATATGGAAAGATGAAAAGTAATTAAAGCATGCATAAATGATGAAAAAGAGGATTAGGGTACAAATGAGAGTAGAACTTCTATGTGCGGCGGAGGAGAAATTGCCTTCTTCCATGGCTGTGACGCTTCGGTATGCTCAGCCTCAGCCTCCTCCTTCTTCTTAAGTCCTTCTCCATTCCTCATACAAATTATTTATAAATAGGCACACCAGGTGTTTGTAATTTTGTCACAAATCTTCTTGAATCTTGATCGTCAGACGTGGTCTTTTCAAGTCCCCTTATTATTCCCTCTCTATGCTTCTCTTTTTTCTTTTTCATTTTGGGACTGGAGTAATCTGTCTTGAAAATGAAAACCACTTGATTTCCCTCTCTTTTTTTTTCTCAACAAAAAAAATTAAAAATTCCGTTGCCGGGAATCGAACCCGGGTCTCCTGGGTGAAAGCCAGATATCCTAACCGCTGGACGACAACGGATCGATGTTTAACATTATAATACAAAATAAACAAGACTACTAAACAAGTTCTTTTGATTTTAGTTTTATTTTAACAAAAATGTCTTTGTTTTTTTGCGTATAAAGGTAAATCTTTCTTTTAAAATTAATATGAAAATACTTGAAATGTAGTTTAGAGTGCGTTTGTGTCAAATCTCGGTTCCTCTTAACAAACCCATGAGAGAAGTGAAGTCAGATTCTCAAATATGGAGATTATTTCATCCCTATTTAACTAAATATTTTAAAATTGAGTTTTAAATTTATATTATGAGGGAATTATAAAAAGAATATACCTGTTTTTTTATCCATCATAATTTGGAAGTAATTGTGAGAAAATTTTATGAGGTTAGAAACAATCCAAATGATTGGAAACAATTTTCTTTATGAAAATCAAGCAAAAATCATTAAATTCACCTTAGATAAATTCCTTTCCATCACTACTTGGTACATAAACCCTTATAAAACTCTGCTTTTTTAAAAATATTTTTTCATTGTATATCAAAACATCAATCCATTATCAATCAATATATACCTGGGCACTGCCGGCAGTGAAGAAAGAGGCCAAAAATGCTTTGCCAACAATAAGAATATGTGGAAAAGAAAAGCTGTTGAATTTGTAAGATAACCAGTATGGAATTAATAACAAGACAGAAGAACTATCTATAAAAAATAAAAATAAATAAATAAAAGGGAATAAATGGTAGATGCATATTCAGAAGGAATTTATAAATAACCCTGACTGCATTTATATTAGGCCAAGAGAAAAGAAAATCTCAAGATGCACCAATTATGCATTTACATGGAAGCTGCTTTCAACATATGATGAGCCAGCAACCTAGGAAGAATTTACATTTCTCACCCTCAACCACACAAAAGGCACATTTAGGCCCCCAAAAAAGAAAAAAAAAATTCCCAAGTTTAAATTTTCCTTTCTTTTCAAGGAGATAAAAGGAATTTAAAGAAGAAGAAAAAAAATACACAATCAAAGCCTCTAAATCACCCTCTTATAACCAACCCCTTTTTGCTTCCCTCAGCAGTCAGCCCTTGCTTAGACCCTTTTTTTTTTTTTTTTTTTTTTTTTTTAAAAAGGAAAGCCAAATCTAATTGATTAATATGATGATGACCTTTTTTTCCGTGGTTGAAGAAGCTACATTCTCAAAAAGAACATTTCATTTACAGATATAATTCCTTCACCTGTCAATGAGCCAAGTCCTCACTCCCAACCCCAACACTTGACTTGTCGATCATTCGCACGTTGTACTGTTCGTATACTCTTGCTCGGTTCTCTGCCCACCATTGTTCTGCTTGTTTCACTAAACCGCTCTCGCTGCATTCATTAAGTTCATTAAAATATTAGCTCTGCTTCTAAACTTAAATAAACTGTGGTCAGGGTAATGGTAAAAGAATTAACTAGTTTAACAGGTTGAGGGATTTAGTTATAATCCAGTTTACATTCAGTTTGCATCCTACCATAATTGGTATTTACCCCAGAAAAAAAAACGCTGCAGATGACTAAGATGTCACATATTGGAAAGAAATGGGGATGAAGTAATACGCACTCCGAAGCTAACTCGCTTAAGATCTTTAACACCTCCAGGTAAAGAGGTAAGTGTAATGTAGACACCAGGCTCATCTTGCTCAACCCATTCATTCTCATTCCGATGCTCAGCTTCTTTCGTTTTGCTCCCATTTCTTGTTGTTGCTTCCGAGTGTCCTATTCTGTTATGACTTGAACTACGATTGCTGGTGGTGCTTGATCCATTAGCAAGCAACTGACTATTTGCTCCATTCAATTCTGGCTCTTGGCTTGTTATTTGGCCATTAATCTCATTTCTCAATAGACAGACAGGGCATGTCACTTGAAGCAGGATTTGAGCTAATGGAAGTGAAAGATGGTGACTTGGTGTTTCGAGCTGCTCCCACAGGCAGCCTCTCAGCCATGTCCTTCAACTATTTAGCATACCAAACAGAAATGTTTGATCAGGAAGGAGCTCCCATATTCAAGCAAAACAATAAAGTCAATGTAATCTGCTTGACCATTTAAACCATATTGGATTCAAGTATATTCAAGCAATTTCCTACCATGAATAGACACTATTACACAACAAAATCAAGCATACTGCTAACAAAAATGGAATATAATACAAAATAAGCCAATATGTGTGCAAATGCATCTAATGTGGGATAAAAAGATTTATATCTATCAACAGTAGAATCCAACGGTAGTTAAGATATCCTTTCCAGTAACACATGGTAGTAAATACAGTGGGTAAAATAATCCATAAGCTATCTCTATCAAATTTCCAGAGACAAAAACTATCAGCGTTCTAGAACATACTGGTTCAATACATCAACCGAAAATGGTTTTGATACGATCCCACATCGATTCCACACAAAAGTATAGAGTGATACTTAAACTTGATGGGTTATCCCAACTAATGCGCTACTTCCTTTCGACGCTCTTCCATCGGGCTTAGGTACCTATTATTGGTATCAAAGCCAACCGTGCATAATGGGAGCAGGCTACCGAAAGTGCACATCTTGCACCAAAGGTGGGCCCGAAGTGAATGCTATCCAAAGTGTGAGCCACCAAGAATGAATGTCGTCCGCGAACGTCCAGTTTCTCAAGGGGTATGGAATGATACGATCTCAAGGCTACTTGGGAAAGGGCTACTCGGTGCCCCAAAGGTGGGTCCGGAATGAATGCTAGCCAGAGTGTGAGCCATCCAGAGTGAATTCCATCCACGGACGTCCAGTTTTTCAAGGGATATGGAATGATATGATCCCACATCGATTCCACACAAGAGTGTGGAGTGGTACTTAAACTTGATGGGTTCTCCCACCTAATAGGCTAGTCTTTTGGGTTGGGCTTTTCCATTGGGCTTGGGTACCTATCAGGTTCATAACTAGAGAATGCATGCACAGGAACAAATTGTGGCTCAATGCATCTCAGGAATGTATATAATATAACTAGAAGAGGGATACGGTTGATGTTAATAGAGAAAAAAATAAGGCCAAAGCCTCCAATATCTTGTGTCTTTACTTCTGTACTTTTCAAAGATGAATAAAGGTGACTCTGAAACATGGGAACATCCTTTATATAATGAAAGAGTCATAAATATTTTGAAAATATGGTGGCCTTTCAGAACCTCATATAAAAACAATGTTACTGTTTCTTTCCCACGGATTTGATGGAAGAATCTTGTCATCACCATAAAAGACAGTAAACAATGTTTGTAGTTTCATTTCATGAAGCTTCAAAAGATCTCATATCACTCATGAACACAGATGCTGTAAAACAAATTAGATCTAATCTCCATTGCCATGTAGAAGCAATAGACTGATTTAACTCCCTCCGGGCATCCAAATGTGCACCTGGCCTGTTTTAAATGAGGTCAACAAACATAAAAATTCATCTTACTTGTGCAGTGAGAGACTTGATCACTTCCTTTGCTGCTTTGCATTTTGCAGTTTCTTCCCCAGCTATTGTGATTGCCTCTTTCAGCTGTTTAGTTGTCCTTTCAAGCTCAACTTCTTGAAGTTGGGCTTTACGAGTAAGATTTTCCACCTGAGAGACAGAGATTGGTCAGGCATAATAATGTACAAATTCATTTGTTTTTTTTAATCGGTAAAAAGCAATATATTGACCAAAAAAATAGCAAAGGGGCTCCCAAAGAGTACACTAGAGGTATACAAAAAGGGAACCCAACAAAAAAACCCTCTAACTCACCTATACCCTAGCCATGCCAAAAATTTCATCAAAGAATCGATGTTATCAACACTATACAAATTTGCCCAAGACCACAAGGTACATTAAAAGTAACTTTCATTCAATGAGCAGAGGTGATCAGCATCCTCAAAAGCCGCCCTATTTCTTACTTGCCATATGGTCCAAAATAAGCAAAGAGTTGCTGCCATCCAAATTCTTTTGCGTTTTCTGCCAACATTAGTGCTTTGCCAAGCAAAGAGGGTTTGGCAGACCATTCGGGGGAAGACCTAACTTGAGCCAACAATGGCTAGAAAAAGCTCGCATAGCATCTTAGCTATTGGGCAATGGATGAGTAAATGGTCTATTGATTCATCTTCCTTCAAGTAGCTATTGAAAACACCTATTTGCAAGTGAGTTACCTCTCCTCTTCGCTTTAGCCGGTCAAGAGTAAGCACCTTACTCCAAGGACGCCCCATGCAAAACCTATCTCGGGAGGAACAATAGAATTCTAGATGGAGCGGGAAGGAAAAGCGATGGGGGGAGAATGTACCAACATTCTATACATGAATCTACCTTAAATTCAACAGCAACTGATCCTCTTGATAAGACATGATTTTTTTTCTGTGGAGAAGTTGAAAGAGCCTTTCCACCTTTTCCATCTCCCAGTAATTAAAATCGCTAACAAAAAGTGGGGACTAGCCCCCTTCCACCCTTTAAAAATCCCAAACGTCTACTACCATAGCCTCTTTATGAACTACCATGTTAAACAGATTGGGAAAAGCATTGCTCAGCCACCTCCCACACCAACATCTTTCCAAACCGCACCTCCTGTCGTTTCCTACATGAAAAGACAAAGATTTTGCTAGTCTTTCTCAATGTCTTTCCAAAGATCGCCATAACCACCCCTTATGTCACCTGCGGTTTCACCCCTACCAATTCTCCTCAGATTTCCGCCGATCACCCTTCCTCCAAAGAGGCCCTCCTCATTGCAGCAAACCGCTCAAGTCCACTTGGTAAAGCAAAGCTTGATTCAACTTGGAAAGGCTTCTACCCCTAAACCTCCAATTTTCTTCTCATATCAGATCAGATTCCAATTGATAGCATGTGGCTATTTCAAATTTCCGCCTCCCAAAGGAAATCTCCTCGCATCTTTTCCAATCTAGCAATGCACTCACCTTTGGTATCCGAAATCAGTGGAGAGGAAATAAATAGGAGATCACTGTGCGCTTTGAATCAACATAACTCTCTCGCCCAGAGATGTATTGCCTCTTCCAAGAAGCCAACCTTTTCTCAAATCTTCTTCAATAGAGTCCCAAGCCCCTATCGACTTCAGGGGAGGAGCCCCCAAGTGGAAGACCCAAGTATGTGGGGGTAGAGAACCAACGCCAAAATGTCTCCACATAACTAACCCTGCCCACTGGGGTAATCTCGCTCTTGCTCAGGTTAATTCTTAGCCTAGAGAAGGCTTCAAACCACATTAAGGTCTAGCCTAAATACATCAATTGCTTTGGATTTGCATCACAGAACAAAACGGTGTCATCCGCATGCAAAAGATGGGAGATGATGAGCTCCCCTCCACCCCTACCCACAAACTTGCCGCCTGATATAAAATTGCCTTCCACAGCACGCTTTAGCAGCCCACTTAGAGCTTCCATTCCAATCACAAAAAGATAAGGGGAAAGGGGATCCCCTTGTCTCAAGCCTCTAGAACTCTGGAAGAAGCTCGTAGGAGAGCCATTGAAAAGAACTGAGAAAGTGGCTGTGGATATGCACCACTTAATCCAACTAATCTATTTACTACCCAAGCCCATTTTCTCCGTGTGATCCGGAATAGTGCAAGCCCCGATTTACAAAGCAACCTGACTCTAACTATCATTAGAAATTGGTCCTTTCTTCAACTCATTAAAAAAGCTGGCGTCAATGTTTGTCTTCATAAACAAAGACAGTCGATGGGAGATGATCTAAATCTTCAGTACTTTGTAGCTCAAAAACAAACTTTGGTTGTGATCTTATGGCGCCATAAATTCAAGCGAGTCTGGATCTAAGTCATGAAGTCTTTATATTCACATTCTTGAGAATTAAAGACTAGAAAGTAGCATTAGAGGACTTTCATAGATCTATGTTTGCTGGATCTTTCCTAAAACATGGACGCCATCCAGCCTGCTTCGAAGTCCATTTATACAAAGACCAGTAAAGACCAGTCAGATTATGATCTTAGCTCTTAGTAATAATTTAACACTAATAATCATTTTGTTAGTGGACGATCTGGAAGGTTCTATAGAGAGTTAATTTTATTCACATTCTATTGAATGAACCATTTTCTGAATGTACTCTCTAAATAACCAAGAAGGATATCATCTAACAAAGGAAATATAACAAATTCCCCTCGCGTCTGTTGCTTGAAATGTAGAACGTTACGTGTTGGGGGATTCTGTATTTGTTATCATCTTTCTTGGAAGGTAGGGTTTGTGGGGTGGTTTGTTTAGCATGTTCCTTCCATCTTTAGTTGGAGACAAAACCGATCTAGCCTGGATAGGCACAGAACTATGAACCACACACCTGTACATGTCCTTAATAACATAAATAAACTCAATAGGGGATCATAGCAAAAGTATTTGGACGCGCCTTCATAACTGAAGTGTTTTGACCTGGTTTGCCTGGACAGAGGATCATTTTAAATGGGCGTGGGCTTGGTGCAATGGGAATCGAATTAGATCGCCTGATAGTAACCCCAGCGGGTTGGAGTTGTTTGAGGCTGGGGTTCTGCAAGTTGGGAGGTCTTCTTAGAAGTTCTAAAGAGCTTAGTTCACGAATAATAGAGAGAATAATACCGGATCAAAAAAAGAAAAAAAGAATCTTGAATGAGGTGATTCAGTATGTTGAGAAGTGTTGTAATGGATACCCACTTCGACTCTGAGAAAGGCACCCATCTGCAAAATTATTCCCTCATTCTAGAAAACCTTTAGGATTGACTATTCGCCTTTGTAGAAAGAAGGACTTTGGCCCTGCAGAAACCCTTTTAGTTCTTTTTATTCATTATAATATCTTCTTTCTTAACATTGTTTTTTGAGATAAAACCAAACCATTCAGTGACATGGATTTTGTTGAAGGCTGCCCAGCCTCAGCCTGCAGTTTGTATTTGTTATCATCAAGGAACATTTCAAAGATTATATAAAAATTTGTGGAAAATAAATTGTGGTCTTTGATTAATAACATTTAATAAATTATGCCCGAAAATAACGACTATCTTCGAATAATTGATGAAAACTTAAACATGTCTATTACCAGGACAGAAACTTGATTAAAGAGTTTATTACAAGTTACTGATGATGTTATTACAATGCGCTATTAGATCATAACTGGAGACGTATTTCTGTATGTTTATTTATAGTGTAGAAAATGAAGATTACGGCTTTGACTTTACCCTCACGTGAATTACATAAGATATGTTACCCTACAAGTTACTACTCAACCCATTGAGCTTTTCTCCACTTCCATTTCTTCTTGTTTTTGATTTCAAAAAATGGGGGATGTAAGAAAAATCTTGTATTGTTATCTCAAAGAGAGTTTTCGCTAAGGTTTCTTGCACATATCAACTCATTGGCATTAATTTACAATTCATATATTAAGCTTCGATTGATAAAGAGACGTTGGAAGGGAGGTGAAGGGAGTGATTTGAGAGGAACAATACTTTGTATCATGATTTGAATATTATAAGCGGGCTGTCGTTGAATGTTTTAACACTCTATTAACAGGTTTCAGGTTGAGGGTGATCTACCTGAGGTTTAGGTTTTCTGGAGTTACAACCGCGAGGTGGACTGACCTGTATGATGGTGGCGAGGTTACAGGCTGAAGAAGCTATGTTGGGTGGGAGACGGATGTACAGAGAAGAACTTCTTGAATGATCGGTGTACTCAAATTCATAAGTGCTCCCCCATTAGGAACCTCCATTTCTTGAGTCGATAGTTAGTGACTGCTGTAAATTCAAGTTTCTTTGTGATTTGTGTTGAAGGCGTTAGATAGCCTGCTTCAAAGATTCATTATAAGAAGAAAAAATCAACAGTTGCACACAGAGTTCTCTGGATCGAGCTCATCTTCTGTCAATTAGCTCATTCATTCCCCTAGTTGCCTGCACTGTAACTCCTCTTGAGCTCACAGAGAGGACTGGAGATGATGAAGTCTGTGGTTTTAATGAGCCGCTATAATTTACGTAGCAATTATCACAAAACGCGATAGGCTTGCCCCAGGATTTGGTGCCATGAGGCCTTCAAGGGCTTCACTTCTTTGCTTTCACGCCAGGGGAATGACCAAGACACAGTCTGATATAACACAATTATTGACGTTTCTTTTAAAAATTAAATGGCCAGGCGGGCATCCGACGAATGGTTTGGGTTGACCACTAGACTTACACTTACGCCAAACAATGTTTAACAATAAAATTAATGCCCTGCAACAATACTTTGACCATCTTTCAAAAGCACTAACAATGTGAAATTGACTTCTATCTGCATCCCCGTAATCCTAATCGACCATGGGCGATGGCGCTGTTCCAGTGAAACTGGTTCTTGAAGATTAAAACTAACGATAGCACCTAACTATCTATATAAAACTATTTTGCCAGTTTCTTAACACTGGTGGGGAGCTTCCGCATAAAACAGTTTATTGCTATAACTCGGACCTTCCCTCCAGTATAACGGCGGCGCGGTTGTGGGATGTATGACATTCTTCGACATTCTTGCGACTAACTAATCGGGTTTCTTGGAATCTTTCGAACGTTTAACGTTTGATGAAGGGCGGCGTCGGACATTGCTCTTAATAATAATAATCGACCTTTATCCCAAGTCTACATTAACGAACTTTTCTGATGAGCAGTTGCTGGAACTAGAATTCCCAACCATAGCTTGACTTCTATAACTGCAGCCCGATATGCCGCATACAAGCTGCTCTCTCTACGATCAGAGCCCTTGAAGGACGCTCCATGCCGCCCTCTGCAGGTTTTTGAAACACGCTGCCACACGTGATCTCCGCCTGGCCCCAAGAACACCAAATGTTCCATCACCAAAAGTGAACAACTGATGACCAGCAGATGTTACGACAGCGCCGTGCCAGGGTCCACAAGATGAATCAGGGACATGTATACCCTCCAACGACCCATTCACTCTTTTTGGGACCCAGTGACTCACTTCATTCCATACCCAAAGATAAAATTAACCATCACCCAACATGTATGGATCCATACGGAACTCAGTTACAGCTTTAAATTAATAATTTGCTCCCCATGCTAAGCTCAATGATAATTTATTCCTTGAGGGAATCAAATAAGCTTTGGATGCATAGGATATAGAATCTATTATGGTGGTGTTCCCCTGACTCTTGTGCAGGAGGATTATCTTATGATGCTATTTCTGAAACACGAAAGTCTCTTTACTGCTTTGAATGTTTTGAACATCAGAGTAACTACTACCGGATTCTAAAAAGCTTTGACACCTTAAAGAATCATTTAAATGTAACTCATTATTTGTTCACCACACCAGAACACCATCACCCGTACGTACCCCAGGCCCAAAACATCCTAAAGGCATCATATCATCGTAACCCCGAACACCGGCGATATGAGCTAACAACGCGGCTTGCTCTAAAGCGTAATCCGGCCTTGCCATTGGCTTCCACGTCGTTACGCTAGCGCCATGTCGCCGACTGCTGATGACAATGAATGGGCAGCTTACTGGCGGATGCGGGGGGCGCGTTTGGAGGGACAAAGCACTGCCATATTACATCGCAAGCACGCCTTCTCCACTACCTCTTGGGACTTGGCAGCGCCGGACTCCTTCGGTGGGGTGGTGTACACGCTCACAAACGCCTTAACAGATCCTTTCATGAACAACCTTCTCAACTTAGAAAGAAACGGGAAGAAAACTATATACTGCTTTGCGAAGGCTGTGGCTTTAATGGAGAATTCAGAAGGCGATGCTCGTTTTCTTTCAGAGACTATTTACTTCAGATACCATCACTCATGATTCGTTCTCCATTTGATTGTTGTTGCTTTTTTGTTGAATCAGGTAGCGGACATAAAACGAATGTTTGCTGAAGCGTCTTTATCATGCAAATCTGGTACACAAGGATCAGATAGCTGATTTGAATTCGTCATTACCAACGTTTTGAATACTAATTCTTACTGACATAAAAAGCTCAGGAAGAAAACAAAATGATAGAAGGATGTATTTACGCTGAGCAAGTGCACTAACAAGAAGAGGATTCCAGGGAAGGGAAGGGCATCTGTGAGAATTCTTACCAATCTATTGACCTGACATTGTTGTAATAAGAATATTTGGTACTCGCCTATATGACCGGCTGGATACCTTTGAAAATAGTACAAGGAAGATTATACGGCCAAGTTAAGTCAGTACATTAATGAAAAAACTAAAAATGTTCAATAAAAATACAATAAATCAAGGCAATACATAAAATCTGGAGACAAAAATACATGCGTAGCAGTATATAACACACACTTATGGCGTTCAAAACGATCTTTGAGAAACAAATTTTTCCTAAGCCATCCTTAATGATCATTTGAAAAGAGATGGCAAATTTTAAATTTAAAATATTAAAAATTGTAAGTTTCTAACATAACATTTCTAATTGTAGCTAATTCTGCCCCATAAAATGAATTAAACATCTAACCTGAAACAGATTCAAGAAACAATTATCTGCTCCATGGAAACAAATTTTTTTGGTATGACCAATATATGAAATAAATTAGTGATTGAAATTTTGCTTTATGAATAGGACAAGTTTGAGCACAAAGAAAAACCTTTTTCGCATAGAGAGAAGTGAAAGCTCGGATTTTTCCACTTCAGGGCTGCCTTCGTGGTTCAGAAGAAGTTCAAAAAGATCAAATATTTTCTGTGATACAATTCCAGAAGGTTCCAAATGCCCAGGCATCACATTATATATTTCTGTGGGGATATGAAATTTGGCTAATGAATGCAGTAAAAATAAAAACAAGGTTTTGACCTGAAGGCATATTTTGTCACCACAGACTGTTATATTTTGTCACTTTTCCTGTTATGTCAAATAAAATAATCAATGTGCATGAGATTTTTGAACTGTTTTGTCGTTGTGCCCTTTTAATAATCCTAATTTGCCCATCTTGAAAAGGAGTTGGAAGATGGGACTTCAATTTTTCATTTATAAATTTGAATGTCAGTTTTGAATATAAAGAGAATAGATCCTATCTAATCCATGTATTCCTTTTTTTTGATGAAATATATAATCATGTTTGTAAGTGAGCAAAAACCAAATAATCATATTAGTATCATCATTTTTTTTATCAAAAGCTTGAAAAAATATATTGAATAAAGAATAAAATACAAGAAAAGAAAGATGAAAGTCCTTCAAAAAGTACGACATTAAACCAACCAGAAGAGAGGGTGTGATACATTATGAAGATCATTAGCTGAGGTATATATGAGGATTTATATCTAAAAGGAAGGGTTGTTAAGATTTGTTATTTTGTATTTATAAGTCCATAGGATGATTGGTGTTTTAGGGAGGCGAGGGGTGACTAGTTTGGGATCAGTTGGATGAAGATGTGGACTGACGGACTCTCGAGATTAGGCTTGCCATCTTTAAACTTTAGGAGCTGGGTGGAGTTCTGATCATGTTTGACAGATTCATTTTCGAGTTTAGCTGAAGAGGTAATTGATGAAGGATTCTGTTTATATATATATAACTATATCTTTATCATGCTAATCTGTCACTTACAACATTAAATGTAAACTTATGGGACTACCATGGCTGAACAAATCCTGACAGATGGACTTTCAGGGAGTGCTTCAAGATGAGTCCCAGGCTCAGAGGCTCTAGAAGCAATTAAAATTCTTTAAGGACAATGCTAATATTTTTAAGACAGACTATAGATATACACATAAAAAATAAAAGCAGTAAGTAATCATGTCAAATTTGAACAGCTTTTCTAAAATCATTTCTACCCAAACTGAAGAATTAGGCCCACAAATGCAAAAAAAAAAAAAACTTAGAGTTGTAGGAAGGAAAAGCAGTGGCGCCCAGATGATACTGGTTTTGACTTAGTTTGGGGTGTTCTTATCATGGAGACAAATATCCAAAACAGACTCTCATCCTGAAATGAATAAAACGATAATTGGCGATATTTAAAATTTCTGCACTAGAATCGACTTCTGAAAGGGCCTTTGTTATAAAAATACGCGTTTTGATGATTCTGGCGAAGAAGAAACCAACTGTTATAAGCCTCTGCGTGTGCGATGTATTGCTGGCTTCCCGCCAGCCAAGACTAAAAAATTATACTTCACGAAATTGCAGTGGAAGAATATTGCCTGTATGAAACGATGTGCCATAGATGATATTAAGTAACTGTCGGTTCAGGTTCTGATCGCATTAAGGAACATTCAATTGTTTGCTGAAATTTAAATGCCAAGTAGCTCTATGTGGCTGTGCTATACTACTTTTAAAATCAAGCTTCAGGTTGAATTACTACCCAAATGCATTACTGGCCTAGTCTTGCACCTTGCCTCTCCAGGTTTATCGATCCAACAACGATTCTCGGTGTCCACTAAATCAATTCTTTCAGTGACACAATATGAACAATCCGATACTAAATTTTATTTTCTTACGTCCCATTTTTTCTGTTTGTTGTTACTTTGCATTTTTGAAGGCATTTCTGACCTTTAAGCGCTGAATGTGGTTTTGAATTTTCATGTATTTATATTGTTGTTTGCTGTATTCTGGAAAACATGATCAAGCGCCCCTTAAGGCCTAAAGGAATGGGTTCCATCACCGACCCAGGAAAAATCCTGTATTGATTCAAAGTGTCTATCCTTTCAACTCTCTAGAACAATCAAATCGTCTACATCAAATAAGCAGGATAAATATTTAACAACCATCTGCATAATCCACATGATCTGTAACAGGAAGACTTTTTTTTTCTTTAAATAGGAAACACAGAAAAGTATCAGATATTCACATGTGAGAAATATAGGATATCCCTTTAAAAGAAAACTAAAAAATAGAAGAGCACACCTCATTAATTTTAAATGTTTGCATACTAGTGAAAAATAAAGACCCAACAAAATGAAAATTCAGAAGGGCAGAAATGAAAATGAAATAAAAATGAGAAAAAAGAAAAAAATTAACTAACAGATTTTTATGACAGCCCAAAAAATACGTTCGTTGGGCCGGCGCCTCCACCCAGCCTAATGGGCTAGCTCTCCCACATTGTGGTCAAGACACACACACAGTTACTTTTGGTTTTTCTTTCTATTTTGTTTTTTATTCTTCAATTTCCCCATTTTGGTAAGGAGTGTTACAAAATGTTAAACATGATGCTCTTTTAATACTTATAGTGATGGAAGAATTTTTATTAGACTATGAGAAAACTTGCAACAAACTAGGATAAAGTTTGATTAATTGTTTCACTTATATCTGCAGTAAAAAAGTCATGAAAAGAATAAATCAAGGATTGGACTGAAAAATTTTAAGGTGATACTTTAAAAAAATTTAAAAAGTCAAAGCAAAGTCATTTCCTGGATAAACATAATAAGCTATCTTTATAAAAAACACTATCACAAAAACCTTTGCCGATAAGAAACACCGTCAAAAGCACTCCAAGAAAGTGGTTTCATTTCGAACATCATTAGTATGATGCAAAGAAAAACATAAACATGGCTCAATGCTGTCATGTGGAAAACTTCTATTATTTCAGTAGAATAGTTTTGATTGAAAATAGCTAAAATACATAGGATTATGAGTTTGTTAAGTCAGGCGTGGCATGGACTGGTTGATATATTTAAGTGCTAAAAGACCAGACATTTAGCTCATGTTAAAGGATCATGCACATGCGAATAGTGTATCAACTTCATTCTTGACAGATTAATGATATGATGTCAGATTGATAAATACAGATGAGGGAAGAACTACAACAAGGAACAAACTTTGCGCGTATACTTGCTGAAAATGGTGTTTACACGTAAAGAAACATTAAGCTTCACCCCACGTTAACGGACAACGAAAGGGACAAAAACTTGGGCTTGCCCTTCTTCCTCCATGAACAAAATATGCCACTTTTCTTAAAACAGTAATATTTAATTAGCAAGGGTCAATGAACCTAAAATTCAAAAACATATTCAACTTCATTTGCAGGTGAAAATAAATCTAGCTTTAACAATTCTTATTCAGAAAAATAACTGTGGTTTAGAGATTCTAAGGCCAGCAGATTTGTATATCTGAAGGAGCTAAAGATGAACACTAAAGGGATCACTAGTGAAGAAGCTGAAGAAATGGCCAATTTCAATTATTAAGTTGATAAAACGATAACTTCTAAACAATGCACATGGAATAATGTACTTTGAGGACAGTGTTAACAATTAAAGTAAAATATAAGAGAATAATGTGACAGTGGTCCACATGAAGAAGGTCCGTTCACAATACCTTTCTCTTTTTCTTGTTGGAACTGAACATGTATCGAGCTTAGATTACTTCTTATCTTTACTCAACAATAACTTAAACATTATAGTGCTCAAACAATCAAAGGCTTCACATTCTATGGATATCTTTTACAATATAAACATTATTTTTAACATATCAAAACATATATACTAAACAGTATTTTCACCATCAAATATTTTTTAAAAATATATAAAACACGATAGTTTTATAATTTTCATTCGAATAAATAAATTTTTAAAAAAATAATCTCTATACTTCTATCAATCATTTTCAACTTATATTAAGAAATTTTATATTCATTACATTCATAAAAACATAAATATATCTATTATTAATTTTTATAAAATCTCAATTATCCACTCAAATACATGTCAAAAATAACCTTGAGAGTACCTACTCTCACCCATTTTAAACCACATAACTGGGTCAATCTTGTTTTCTTCCTTTCCTGCGCATTGTGTGATACATTCTTCTTTGATATACCCATTTCATCTTCTCTACACAGCTGACTGTTTTTTATCTTTCTCTTGATGAACTTCTTGTCATTGCTCTATAAAGTTTTGAAGAAACTTTTAAATAAATATAAATTTTTTGTTGGGTAAGAGTATATAGATGAAGAACTGGGCTCTTGAAAAAGGTATGGAATTTGCTGGAAACCTGACTCCTCTCTTTATACCCCATGAGACAAGCCACCAAGAATTTTAAAGTTATCAAACAACATGTAACAACCCAGCCCGACCACAAGGTAAACAAAAGAAAGATTTCATCACTAATGGTGGAAGGAGGGACACTAATTATAGAAGACCACTGTTCCTTTCCAACCACGGCGTCGAATATAAAGGAGAAAGGAGCAGCATATCTATGACTATGCAACTTATGACACTAAACACTTAAAACAAGGAGAAGTTGTGTGAAGCAATGCGAGGGAACACCAGTGCTTGATGGTAGCAAAGAAGATCCTAACATCTTGGCTCGAGACAATGGAATAAGCAAGTGGTCCTATTGTTTCCTCATTCTCTTACGCAAAGCACACTGTTTACTAGGGAATCCTCCTCTTTAGTTGGTCAAGCGCCGCACCTTACGGGGAAGCTTCCCAGCGAAAAACCCGAATTTAGGGAACTATCGGGTTCAGTTGATCGACAAAAATCTAAAGAAGGAGAATACACTGACTACAGAATTACATATGTCCTAAAGCCCAGAAAACCATCGAGTAATAGACTCCCTTTAATAATAGACTGATCCTCAGCAAGAAAAGGTCCTAATTTTAACGTTGTGAAGGAAATGAAGGAACCCTTTCCACATATTTAACTAATCATTAAAAGGGTCTTACGGGAAGGCTGGGGATAGCCCCGCCATCATCATGTTCAAGAATCCCAGACATCTGCTGCCCTCGACGTCTTTGTGGCTTTGCCCGAGTTGAGCAAGTGGGGAAAAGCAGCGACCACCAGGTGTCATCGCACGAAAGGGATCTTACAAAAATCGACCCAACCACCACCATTGCCTAAGGAGAAATAGTGTTTTTTGGGAGATGGACCTTCACCCCGATGTCTGTTTCACTTAGCCGAGTACCATAAGCGCCTGATGATACAGTGTTCTGACACCGTCTTCTCACCAAACTTTAGTCTTTGATCACCGGTCTCAGAGAGAGTCCCTCTCAGTACAGCAAGCCTTGCCACACGCGATAACCCAGTTCTCAGAGAGAGCCTCTCAGCCCCTGCCCACCTCTGCTTTTCCTCTAGACAAACAGTTTTCAATTGACAGTGTGGTTTACTCCAAAATTCCCAACCCAAAGTCTCTCTGAATCTTCTCCAGTCTAGAGCAAACAATCTTTGGCATTCTATATGAGATAAATGGGAGGCTAGACAAAGTGCCGAATAAGGGTGAGCCTCCACCTTGCTTGAGATATCTTGTCTTTTCCGGAGGACAATCTTTTTCTAAATCTTTCTTCGTAAAATCAGGACTGCTGGAAGAGAATTTTTGTGGGTGTGAGTGCTTTTGGGGGAGGTTCGAGAATGTGTATTAAATCAACCATGCGAATAACTGTAAAAGCTCAAATACGGGAGATGAGGATCACAAATCAAGGCTCAATCTTTTAAGGGTTCTTCATTCTCTTTGATCTTCTCTCACTAATTTTCTTCATGCTCATTTGTCTCCATCACCATCTTACAGGAAATACAAACTCTATATCAGCAATTTTGGAATCATTGTCATTTTTCCATACTTATTGGATGAGATCCCAAGAGTTTCTTTGATTCAACCGCACGGTGATTGAGTCAACCTTCGCCGTTTATCGGTACCAGCTTTGGTTGACGGGTATTGCCTACTCATTCAATACCCAGTCTTGATCCAAGATTGCGAACCTCAAATACCTAATTAATTTCAATATGCTCTTAAGTAAGAATGTTAAGAGAGATGGCGTTCGCATCATTTGGGATGGGTTTTCTTTTTGATGGAACTGAGGATTGATGACGACACTACTGCATTATGCTTCTGTTGGATAAAGACCTGACCATTTACTATGCTAAAGCCACTGCAATATATAACATCGCGCTGTTAATCAATGAAAATCAAAATATTTTCATTCCATGATTCTCGCCACTTTTAAGACCGCTACGTGGGGACGCCGTCTGGACCGCTTCTCCTGGACCACCAAACCAACACACCCAAGGCTGATTCAGCTGCATGCCCTCGCACCGGTCATCAAACTCGCCATACGATTAATTCCAACAACGCGCATCTCTACGATCGCCATCTCCTCGGTCCGTCGACGCAACGACACGAACAATTGACGACGCGCGCGGCGACCTCCATATCTGCATGGATTAAGTACGCCAATCTGAGCGTTGCGTCGGTTTGAGGACATGCGCCAGCCCGTACGTTCACTCGGCGAGGAGAGTCATTAGGATTAAGTTTCCTAATCAACAGAATCTTCGGCATATTTCTTTTCTCTTGATCAATTCATACTTCTATTAGACTCTAATTTGTTTTCTTTCATTGCTCTAACATTTAAGTATAAAATACATAACTATTCCCTCACTTTGTTCATAGTAAAAATCAAAAGTTATTTTCTCTTCATATAAGGGAAGCCTGTATGAAAGGACTTATGGGTTTTGGAATATGGTTGAGACTTTCATACATTGAACTTTCAACTTTGTAACGCTTTGAGCATCAACTGCTGGTTTTCAGTTTTCAAGAACCCTGAGATCATTTGTAAGACGTAATTGACATAAGAATAACACGAGGAGAAAGAAAGTGCCTGTAATAATGGCGAGAAGGTGGGCCACCACAATGCAGAAATGGGGGTAGTATCTGACCTACAGTTCTTTAACAGCCTCATCAAAATCAGGGAAGACTAGAATCTGTATTATAACTATAACTATTATACTATTACTTTTTATTAAGTGGCTGTGAATGTCTAGTATGAGAAAAAATGACGGGGAGCCTAGAGGCAATGAAACTGCAAAGCATCTAAGGAAATATACTCTCGGGCGGAAAGAAACAATATAAAGGGAGGAGCTGACTGACATTGACTATGAGTTTAAGTAAATAAAGAAACAAAAAATCTAGTGCAGTAAAGACTCGAAAACTATAATTAGCATCTCACAGACCCAACGGAATGAGAAAGGGAGTTTTTCATCCCTCTCATAGGCGAAGGCATCTCATCATCAAATATAGTTTTGTTTCTTTCCCTCCACACCGACGAACAAGGCAAATGGAAGTTGTCATCCAAATCTTCTTGAGATTTTTTCTTACAAAGGATCCTTGCCAGCTCAGAAGTAGAGTCTCTATTTTGGGTGGGGACTTTCAAACAGAAGTGGAGAACAAAAAAGTAGAGACAATTCAGTTGAGTGCATCCCGGGTTCCACATTTGAAAAAAAGTGATGGGTGATTGTGAGCAGAGAGATTCTATCACACCTATCAGGCCCAGGTCTTTTGGGTTTTTACGGCGCTCTCAATTATGAGCTTGACCTATCGCGCGCAATATTTTTGCCTTCGCATTACACGAAACCCGATCGCGTAAAAGAAAGAGCTATGTTGAGGGAAAGGATGTGCGGAGGAAAGTTACTGACCCCGCCCCCAAAGGCGTCCGGAGTGAATGCTAACCCAGTCGCCGACACGCCCTAAGTGGCGCGCCATCTTTGGATCGATCATTTCTTGAAGGTATGGAATAGTACATTAACGTCAGTTCGCCATGAAGTAGAGTGATCGCCAAAACACGGTCTTTCGCTATAGGCGATCCATTTTTGGGTTAATGGTGGAAAAGTTGACCAAGAACCGGTCAAACATAATACAGGAGCCCTGACCATGGCTGACTGGAAAGGTTCGAAGAACATCAGCGTACAACTCTGCCGTGTGGAATGATGACATATGTTCCCCACCCCCTTAAAAAACGAGGCAGTCAGGTGGGCGAACTCATTCACCCTAGGTGGCTCATGCTGGCTAACTCTAGAACCCACCTTTGAGGTGGGTAGCCTCTTCCAAAAATAGCCCCTTCCTCAAGTAGCCTCCTCTACATTGGCTCTCAATGAAGCGCCCATGTCAGGGCTGGGTTTCATCGAAAAAGATCAGATACCAAGACCGTTTGTTTGGGAGAATCTCTTAGAAGTACCATTCCACACTATTGTGTGGAGCGGATGTCAGGATCTATATCAAATTCGTAACCTTGAACGTGAATCGAATATGTTCAATTGTCTCTTACTCATTTATCTCATAAAACTGGATGAGGCAGATGTCTTTTCTTCTTAGTTGATGATCCAAGGTCTAACTTTAACCATATTAGACATTCGAGCAAAAACTAAGCATGTTTGGGATTGAAGATTCAAATGGCACTGGTGAAATATTGTTGTGAGATGCCCTCTAAAACACAGTGGGGACAGCCCAGAAAAATGTTAGTCTGCTTTGAAGTTTCAACACCATTTTATCCTTCTCTTCCCACTAAAACCTCTTTGGATTAAAAATGAAATTATATTGGGATGGAAGCTAGAGTGGATTAAGAAGGCGTAAAATCAAGATTCCAAACAGCTACCATATTCTACTTTTTCCCCGGAGAATGGTCCCAAATGTGTTTTTACGGTTGTGGTTATGTAAAGCAGGGGGAAAAGACACAAGAGTCTTCTCAGACCACTTGCGCATAATCCCAAAGCATGAGACATTTGCAATGCGCCACTGTATGAGCTCACTGAAAGTTTTGCTGTCAGACACTTTCACTTACCCCATCTCTTTACCGTTTTTTTTTATGAGATTTTTATCTTTCTACATCCCACACACCGCCATGGCATCGACCACATGATCGCGAATTGCTGCCCTCCCTCTTCCTGCAACATGGAGAGCCTTGTTCTGATGGAAGAAGGCGACTGACACTGATGTATTTGCTATGTTACCGGTACAAAGAGAGTCTTCCACCATGAGGGGTGGGTCTTCCTCACAATAGTAAAAACTACCCTTTTGCAAAGAAAGTCCTCTGATTGAATAAAACCACCTCTTTCCTTTCAAATATTTGCTTACTTTATTCTCTCATGTTCTTTATCATTTGTGTTTGTCTTTGCCTGGACTTGCAATTGATCTGGACTAATTGGGATAATATCCATTGAAAAAATTGTGGCTGGGAGAACCCACATTTTACCAGAGGAGATGATGGAATTATGTTTATTCGATGAGAAAGAAGATTAGTCGCTGAAGATGAAAAAATTTTAAGTTTGAAAAAGCTTTTGGCGAAGGGGATCATCAGGGACCATACTATATACCAGTTACCACCACGAATCCTTTAGAGAAACGAGGAGACAAAGGGATCGCATTGGTGGCATCTTGTGGATCTTCCTAAAGCGAATGGGTTTACTCTTTCAAACCTTAAAGATTATGTTAAGTGAAAGTTTTCCAAAATGGAGAAAAACTATGTGGTTTCAAAAAAAAAAAATCTTTGATGGTTTTTAACAAAGACCCTTTAGAAATGGGATATTTTCATATGTTCACCCAAGTATTTAAGAAAAAATGGTGCATTAACATCATCTTATTTTTAGTCATTCTTCATATTTCTATAATATTTCTTAAAACAATCCTTAAAAATCAAGCAAAATGTTGAAATCAATTAAATAAACTCTCAAAAATGAATTGTTTCCAGAGCGGTTCTCAAAAACTATTTTCTGTTATCACAGAAGTATATATTAGATGTAGTAAATAGTGTTTGAAAAAATGTTCTACAACAGTGAATTGTTGGGAACTTGGAATATTAACCAGTATACCTATTTTGCACTATGGCACCAAATATTTTTTAAAAAAAATAACTATCTATACTATTTTATGACAATTCTAAATTCTCTGCACTCATTCTGTATGATATTAGATTTGAGAATAGTTTGGCTCGAAGTAAAAAAAACAACAATTTATTGCAAAGAATGACATGGTTTTCTTCTGATCTCAGAGGTTGTTGCCCTTCTATCAAAGTATTTTCAAGTTTAAACAATTTTCCTTTTTTAAGTGTGGAAATCATACAAACAAAGAAGCCGTTCTGATAAATAACTTTTACTTGCTGCAGATTTTTGGTAAATTCCACCCGATTTTCCCCCAATTACGTGAAGTGTTTTCCATTTAATTTAAATGGGGAAATGTTTTTGGATATTCTTCTAGAAACATGTGATAAGTTAATAAACATGTTGTTTGTATACGAAAAAATAGTTTGAAACCAGTATAATATTATTAGGACAATAAAGACAAGAAAGTGGTATTTTATTCATGATAAATTTTTTGGGGTAATCATTCAGAACTAACTGATGGGAGATGAGATGTTCCATCAAAGATGAGTTAAACCAGTTATAACTAAGAAAGGGACTACTAAAATGGAAACAGAAACTTTGTTTAAATAAAAACAAGTACAGTTCTAAGGGAATGCAAGGGTGATAAATAAGACACATGTTGATGATGTAAGAAAGACACTTGATTTAAGATTCGTAGAATAAACGTTTTTCTAGCTCAATCACAAATTTTTATTTTTCTGCTCCATGGTGTCAAACCTTAGCTTGCCTTCCTCAGGTAATCCCCATGGGCTCTGAGGAAGTGGTGGAATGTCAGCAGGCCTAAGAGGACTCAAACTGTAGCCATTGGGGAGTAAACCCAAACCCAAACCAAGCCTGACACTACCCCTCAGGTTAAGCTCCAATATCCTGCCCTTGTCTCTTCAGTGCATTTCCAGAAGTTGCAAGACAACAAGCTACCGTGTAACACTGAGGATAATAAAATGCCTGCAAAAAAACCTAAGCACTGAAAAGTTTGTGTTTAGAGCATTGTGCTGGATCTTCATGTGTATTGTTTACTAGAATACATGTTAGAAATTTTAAAAGTTTCCAATATTAAATTACAAGAAATTATATCTGTTTGTCTAGCTTCAGCTGTAATTTGGCTTGTGTGTAGTACAAAAAAATAGATTTCTATCATATTTTTTCCCTTATCTCCCATATCAAAACATGGATTACCAAAGGAGTTGGAGAAAGATGAAATACATTAAACATAAACATGGATAAAGCCCAATGAAAATCATAGTTTACTGATATTAGAATAAGTTCATGACTTATTTGGAAAAGAAAAAAAAGGAATGAATGTGGTTTGTACTAAAGTGACTAACAGTCCGGAAGAAAGAGAGGTTAAATTCATGGATCAATTCATAGCTAGTTTAATCAGTATGCTTCCCCAAAGAATTCAATGGTATGCCTTCAAAAAAACATCACTGGCAATCCAAGTCTGATTATAATCCAATATTATCAAACAAATATACTTTCTTACACTGAAAAAGCTACCAACACATAAGCAGTTACAGAACAAATACATATATCTGCAGTTACTGATCTCCACAGCGCCCATGATAACTTACGTAACGACTAACGCCATCCACCTACTTTCACCACGGTTATTCGCAAAAAGACCTCAACCCTCGCAATTTTCCTGGCATTTATAATCATTATAATATCAAAAAGTCAAAATAAATTGAAGTTCGAAAGAATAACAGTGAAGCATTACCTGCTCTATGTCCCTTTCGACCGGGCCAGTCCTGCTAAGATCCGAAGCCATCCTGTCTGTCCTCGACATCAAAAATCGAATGAAAACCCTAATCTAAACAACAATTTGCGCATCGCCCATCCACATAACCAAATCTTCCCATTTATTAACACACCCAGCAACACCACACCCCAACGCCGCACTCAATTTCACACTCTTCGACCTCAAATCCACACCAGAACCCGAATCAACCAACATGACCGCACTCTTGAACTCCAATTCCTTCGCTTCCACTTCCCTCCTCAACGCAAGAAACAGTTCTCCACAGTTCAGGCAATCCAGTACAGTCAGTGCATTAAAGAAACCCAAGTAGTGGGATTAATCGAAGAATAAACACTCAAGAAAGTGGATTTTGTAGGGATATTTCTAGGTTTTCGAAAAGAAATGATACTGATTCGGCTGGTTGGGAGCTGGGCGAGGTCAAGGACAGTGTCGGATAGAGAAAATCGGCGACCAGAAAATCAGTCAGAACGTGTGGGAAAATCAAGGAAAATGTTGATCTGATTTTTTCCTTTTCAGTTGAAGAAGAAGAAAAGAGAGAGAGAGAAAGCAATGGAGAGAGCTTTAACTGGTGATCCAGAGCCATGAGCAAGGGAAGAGAAAGATAAAAAATAAATATAACAAATATTTTAAAAAATATAAAAACAAATAAAATTACTTAAAAAAAAGTAGTGGTATTCATAATAAAGGCATGTTTTTGTCTTTATTTTCAATGTTGACACTTCACTGCATTTTTTTTAACTAATGGATAGATTATATTCAAAAATTATATTAATTTTTTTGGGAAATTGTGAAATCGTACCCCTTGAAAAAATAAAAATTAGATAATATTTTGGTAATTGGTTCAAATAATTATCCCTAATTCAGGTTTTTCCCTCCATATTTTGACTAAAACCCATCACTTTTAAATTTATACATTTTTTAAATCATAAATATAAATAGCATTTTTTTAATTTTTATACAAGAAATTGATTCCAATTAAGTTTAGGTCTTCTTCACATCTAACCATTTAAACATTTTTAAAAAGGTTGACCCATTACTTAATAAAATCATAGAAAAATAATACAAAAGTCAACTATTTTACACTACTTATTCCCATATTAGTGGGAGAATATCATTGAAAATGGAATTTGACCTTCCCTCTCCATTGGCAAGAAGGAAATTTCCAAAAAAAAAAAAAAAAAGATGTTGGTTATCCACCATTGATAGAAAATAATATTTGAGCCAAATTCAGTTAATTTCTCTTAATTAAACATAAAAGTTTTATGCAAACAAAAAGGAAAATGGTGGGTTATTAAATTGTAAAAGAAAAATAAGTAAAACATTGTGTTTGTTTTTTACATAATTTTAAGGGTAATTATGGTGTTAGGTATTGGATTGTATTAGATGTCCAAAGAAAAAAGTATTGGATTGTATTAAGTATTTTGTTTATTTTGTTTATTGTTTTTTTAATAAGTAATTTTTTATTGTTATTAAGCGTTAAAAAGTAAATGAAATTTAATATTTTACTATATCTATTTAGCAAAAAAAACTATAATAAGTCATAAAAATAGAAAAAAAATTATTTCAATTTTGAAAGCAAATTACTTTCAATTAAAAATTAAAAATAAAACAAAACAAAACAAAACAAAACAAAACACGTACGTAGTTAGGACGAATGCTGCAGAAGTATGGTCCAATATAAACATATAGTCCAAAGTTTAAACCATATCCCTTGTAATATTTTGGATTTATTGGATATTAGCTATTAACATTAAAAATGAAAATCTTTTCCAAAAAAAAACATTAAAGATTAATATGAATCAAATTTGGTCATTTATATCCTTCTGGAATGAAATAAACATCCTAAAAAAGAAAAGAAATACAAAAATAGAAATGGGTTAAGAAGCATAATCTAAAGTCTAAAAGTAAATAATTTTAGTAAGAAGTTAAGAGACAAACATCCTCATAGTTAGGACATATACTTTGTTTTTCTAAATCATATCCCTTATATTATTTTGAATACATCCATGATTAACAATAAAGATGAAATTAATCAAATTTGGTCATTTCTATCAGTGGGGTAAAAATAAAGGGAAAATTATATATGGGTTTCATTTCAATTTATTTTTTAAAAATTATGATAAAAAAACTTAAAACCATAAAAAATATTGAATAAAAAGGTACAATATTCAATAAAATGTCCAATAAACCTTAGTTACCATCTCAATACAATAAACCTTACATACTACCATATTTGTTAGATGCGACCCTAATACACAATGTTTAATACGGTTATACTTAAGATTTATTGAATCTTTTATCAAATAATTTTAATAAAAAGTTAAGAGACAAACATCCTCATAGTTAGAACAAATGTTCAGAAATATGGTCCAGTAAAAATCATATACTTTGTTTTTCTAAATCATATCCCTCGTATTATTTTGAATACATCCATGATTAATAATAAAGATGAAATCAATCAAGTCTGGTCATTTCTATCAATTGGGAATTGAATGAAGGGAAAATTATGTTATAGATTCTTTATTCGATTTATTTAAAAAATTATGATCGAAAAAATCTAAAACCGTAAAATATTAGATAAAAGGTCTGATATTTATTAAAATGTCTAATAAGCTTGAATTCTGTTTCTGATACAATAAACTTACGTACTACTTGCTATTTGATAGAATTTTAACCTAGTACCCTACTAATATTTAATACGATCATCTTTTAAAATTTATTGAATATTTTATGAAATCTTTTTATTCATATTGTCTTTTGAAATAACATGAAATAAATATCATAAAAATAGAAGTGAGTTAAGAAGGCATGTACCTAAATGGTAGAAGTGACATCAAGGAAAAAAAAAAAAAGGTAAAAAATGACCTACGGGGAAGGGTCCTAAGTCTTTCAACTCATTGATAGGGACCAACAACACCATGTTGAGTGAACTTTTGAAAAGTGGAATAGCCACAATGACACGTCCTGATTAGGGACCCTATATTGTACTTAGAGTGGGCCTACTGTTTTTCTCCATATCTTGTAGTGGGTGGGTTTGTATGCTTATCAACCCTGCCACACATCCAAAAGCCCCCCTCCCCCCAATCACATACCCCCACAACAATGACCATTCCAACCATGGATGCCCAAACAAGCCCTAACCTTGTAAAATAATATTACAATCTATATCAGCTATAATATTCTAATATTAATGTATGTCTTGCTTTTTCCTTTTTATGCTTGGTTAACCGATTAATGGTGGTGGGTCGGTTTTTATAGTGATCCTACAAGAATGGGTCCTTTTTTATTTTTTTATTATTTTTTAAGTGTTATCAAGCAAAAATTTCAATTTTTTGAATACGACAAGATGGTCTTGGTCTTCAAAGGTCCATTAATAATCTAGAATTTTAGGAAACTTTTGACCTTATTTGGCCTTTGTTTCTCTGTCATTTAATGGAAAAACATGTTATTGGAAAAAAAATTCAAATTTTAATATTTTTTTAAATTATATAAATTTATATTTTATTATTTTTAGTAGCTTTCTTATTTGTAAAATGAAGTCAACATTGACTGTTTTACGTTTAAAGATCGATACAACCTTAAAACATATTTTAAATTAAGAGCGGTTTATATATATATATATATATAATTGAAATGCTAACTATGAAAAAGGAAAAAAGAAAAAGAAAAAGTGGCAGTTTGGTAATTAATGGGGAGACAAAAGTCTACTTTCTTAAAGCGAAACCCAATATAAAAAACTTTTCCCTCTATTTGATAAATACATTAATTAATCTTTTAGTTTTAAATTTATTCCTATTTAGTATTTTATCGTATTTTTATTTTATCCATGGAATGGAACATAATTAAAATATAAGTATGGAAAAAAACAAAAATAGAAAAAGTTAAAGGGAGTGGCAGTTTGGTAGTTAATGAGAAATGGAAGTCCATTTTACTAAAAAGTGAAGGTGTTGTCTCAATCGGTTATGATTTCTAGGCCGGAATTTTGATCTCCTTTTATGAAAAGAAGGAGGACCACACAACAAATCGACACGTGTGCCAGCAATCGCCACCGCACGTGCCTCCACGTCTGTGTCTTTCATTTTCAATTCGACAAATTTGGCATTTAAATTTCGACAGTTATAACTTATAATATGAGTCTTATATTTTGACTTCCTAAGACTATTTATTAGGAATTTGTGATCAATTATATTCTATTGGTAGCCCTCCTTTCATTTTTCTTTTTAAAAGACCCTCATTTAATATTCAAATGTTAATTTCTTTTTCTTTTTATTTTGGCATAGTTATGATCCTCAATGTTTTCACAACAATTTTTTTGCTTTTTAAAACAAACAAAAAAAATCAAGAGAGTGTGATTACTAATTAATATCATTTTAGTCATTGAAGTCTGATTAGGTGATTAAGGGTTTCAGTGCTAAAAAATATAATATTATAAAATTGTAAGACAAAATGAATAAAAAAATTAATAGCATTTTAAAACCGTTTTTAAAAATAATAAAAATAATTACCAAATAAGTCCTAAAAGATTATGATGTATTTTGTTTCTTATAAGTTGTGTCCTCATGAATTTTCTTTTCTTTTTTTACTTTTATTTATTTTGTGATTTGCATATTACGTTATAGTATTGGAGTAAGGGATTTCCCCTAATCCCATCCCACCTTTTTGAAAAATAAAAACATTTCTAATGATTTTTGAAAAATAAAAATATTTCTAATGACTTTGATACAAAAAAATTAATTGAAGTGATTTTATCTTATTTTAAAAAAATTTATGATTTTAAAATTAGAGTGTACTGTTTAGGTTAACTTTTGACGAGCCTGGTTTACTAGTCATAAGAAATTGATGGTTATTTGATTATTTACTATTATAACGAATTTAAAATAAAGTTAGATGATGTTAGATCTTACTGCAAGTTACCTCTTGCTTTATATAATAAGTTATTTCTTGCAGAATAAATTTTTTTATTTAGATATTACCTCAAAAAAAATTGTTTGAATGTATCATTTTAATGTGTTCTCGTTTGTTTTGGGGATGTTTCTGCTTCAAAGAAGAACCCTAATTTTACATTAGGTTTGGTTATTTACTTTTTGTTGTGTGGGTCACAGGAGTCAGGGTTGTGGTTGATGGCTGATCGTGGTGATACTAACTTATCTTGCTGTCATGGGGCCGTCGTGATCAAATGTGGCATCAGGCTATCGTCCATACTCATCAAAATGTATATTTTATATAAACAAAATTTAATTCTGATTTGTTTTTGATAATAAATGATCAAAAGCCCCAAATTCTTTTACTGATTTTACAATAATACATAATAAGGCACATATGACCGTTTAACCGCCTCTCTGAGTGCCGAATGCGTCATCCCCAGGGTCTTGCCTCCCGTCTGAAATAAATATATTCATAAACGGGGTGAGCAATACTAGTAGTGGAATTTTCCTACTTGAGTTACCACGGCAGTATTTAAATGCGATGTCGCGCGGCATTAATAGCATCTTTAATATATTAACAAAATTAATTAGCTAATCCATGTCATTTGTTCGTACTTGATAACATGGGTCATTCGCGTAAATTTGTCATACGTCAAACCAGTTCATCTTGGAGGCGCCCGGCAAATCTGTCGGCGTATTTATTTCTTTTTCGTAAATAATCTGACATCCTTGTGGCTCCGCACAACTGAGTTTGTGAAGCTTGTCCCAGAAACCACTAGAGTTTTTTGTCTGTCCCGGAATCTTTTGAAAGCGAAACGCGGCCCGTAGCGTATAAATCCGATCCATTAAAATGGCCCTTAGCGAATAGTAAAACAGTAGGAAGAATAGCTGCAGCTAGGGTTTGTGAAACTCCACACGAAGCCGTCTTACCCGCGCGTGTGCGCAGTGGGGGTGACTGGCTAACGTAACTACCCAGGAAGCAAACCAGTCAGATAGTTGAGAATCACCAGAGAAGGCTCTGCAAAGCACTCAGATTTTTGAAAGCATAACAAAGCCTGCGACTTCTGTCCTGACCCAATGAGAGAAGAAGATGTCTCGTTTTGTCCCCTCACCACGCCACTTGTCGCTTGGTGGTTGGGGAGAGTTCAGCATCAGAAACTTATCCACGGCCAAACTGAGATTTCCCACTGAAATAGGGTTCTTCGTGTCGCTGGTGGCTACATTGGCAGTTCGTGTTTGGCTATTATTAAAGGGACCTTAGCGCGTCTTGAGCCACTTATAAATGGAAATCGAGTGTCGTAACCGCCTGCATTAATGCCAGCGTGAAATTACATGCATGCCGATTGATAAAAATTCGAAACGTAGTAGCTAGATTTCGCGAGCCAGTTCAACGATGATCCCAGTTTAAATCATCCAGGCATCCCCAGAAAAATTATGGATTTGACGAAATTACCATTTCATTTGAAAAATTAGATTTTAAGGTTTACTTATTCTATCGATAAATTCAAAATATAAATTACTAAAAATCATATGAAATGAAACAATATATAGGTTAATTTGCATATAATGAGTAAAAATGCAGTGCTATTTTAATAAATAATTATAAAGTTTCTTAAAATTATTAGAATAAGAAAAAATTATAAAATCATGTTTGACACACACATACTATATATATATATACATATATATATATATATATATATATATATATATATATATATATATATATATATATATATATATATATATTTATTATTTATTTATTTATTAGTGTAAATTTCAGAAATTTGAAGAGAGCATGAAGTTTATTAAACATGGGAGAGCCTTGATCGATTTAGAAATTGGCGAGGAGATGCGATTTACTATTTGATTTGGAGGGGAAAAAAGGAAAGCGTAAGCCTCTCAGCTCAAAAAGTGGGAGCGCAATATTACTTAATTAAATATTTTTGTTGGGGAGATGAATTAAGATATGGCTATATAATTTATCTTATAAGTTTATTCCTTTATAGGAGACAATCCGCGTAGAAATTAGCGAGGAGAGATCACATCAATTTCCTGTTGATTTGGAGGGAAAAAAGGGAAACCATGGCTTTCATATGCCAAAAAGTGGGAGCGCAATGACCATAATTAAATATTTTTTTGGGGAATGAATTAGGATATGAGCCTATATAATTTATGCTATATTAGTCCCTTAAGTTTATTTTTTTAAAGAGACTATAGGTGTACCAAAAACGTGAGTGGGAGGTTAAGCTCAATCTGAGAAGTTTAAGGTTTAATTTAAAATAAGATGGCGCGAGAGCCGTCTTGGCGTAGAGCAATTTTGGGAAGCGATCTGGGCTTTGGAGCGATTTCGTTGAGGCGACTCGATTCGAAGGATTGCACGTCTACAATTAAGCTTTATTGACTTCTTTTTATTCTTAACATATAGTTATTTTAATTAATTCTGTATATATATATATATATATATATATATATATATATATATATATATATATATATATATATATATATAATTTATTGTTAGATTTAATTGATACATTTAATTTATAGTCTTATTATTTTATTTTTCTTGTATGTATGTTGCTTTTTGTTTATTTAATTAAATTGGTTGTTAATGTTTTTTTAATAATTCAATTTATTTTTCATTAACAAATGACCTATCACCCACTTTTGATTTAATAAAATTCCCAAATTTAAAAAATTCAAGTTCTAAATTTTCATTTCTCAATTTTTAAAATTCAAATGTTCAAATTTCAAACTTCAAATTCTCAATTTCTTATTTTTTAAAATTCAAATTTTCAATTTTAAAATTCAAGTCCTCAAAATCTCAAATTTCAAATTTTCAAGTTTCTAATTTCAAAATTGCAAATTTCTAATTTCTAAAATTCAAGTCCCCAAAAATCTCAAATTTCAAATTTAATTTCAACTTCAAACTCCAGTTTTGAAAACGATTTGAATAGGTCTTGAAAATTTCCAAACGCGTAGTTAATTCTACAATTAACATAAAATAAAATCTTAGGAGTTAATTTTGTGTAACATATAAATGAGAGCAGGTGGGATTTCGACATTCAGTATATCGTTGCAATAAATAATTTGGCATGATTTATAGCCGATTTTTAATTGAATGTGAGCGGTTTGTATTTGTTATTGCACTAACATTGTTTCTAATTAGCGAAGCAGCTTATGCGATCTAGGTACACATTTTCTCGTCTTACTTTGCTTAATTATTTATTTATTTATGTCTTCTGTCTTTTGTATTGTTATTCTTAACTTTATCTTGGTGTCGTTTTTATTTATTTAGTAATATATTTTTCTTAGTTTGTTTAGTAGAGACGGAGCTTTAGGGGCAGAGTCTTCTGGTTTTCTTCTAGTACGTTAAAGATAAATGGCACGACCCCGGACTGAACTCCAGTTTAAAATGCTGGCACTTCTTGCTCCAAGGTGATTTTAGGGTTTTGCTTTCTTTATTTTGTTTCACTATTAAAATAAACAAAATAAATTAAAGCCTCCAAAACCATTTTTTTTAAAATGGTTTTTTAAAGAAAATAAAAATGAGTCTCGCCTTTTAAAGTGGGAAAAGCATAATAGCAAAAATGCCGGGATCAGCAGTAATGACTCGGCATTGGAGACCAGTGAGAGTCGAGCTTGAATACAATTTGGGAAAATGAGTTTGATTGGTTGATTGATAGATACTTATTTTTGTGCTTTTTGTGTATATCACATTGAGAATTTTGACTAGCTGATTGTATCTTTCATATGTCTAATTGTTGTATAATTAGTATTGGTTGGTTGACTTCATCGGGTCGATTCTTCTATTCATCTTGTTATGTCACTTGTTTCTCATTGTTTGTTATATACACATCATGTTAAATCTTATCTTTCACTACTTAGATTATGTGTAGATATGGATGATATCTGCGCTTTGCGTGGTATGCGATGCATGCATACATTTCTCTTGCATGATTGTTTGTCACATGTCTATGTGGGGTGCACATGTATCCCCTTATTTCCAAACCTCTATTCTCGGTCAACTTTGTGTCTCTTGGTTTTGTGTTTGCGGTTTGGACTTATTTGCTCCTTACTAATTCGATCGAAATTGTGTTTGGGAGTAAGGTCACAGTGATGGGCCATATCCAAAGTTAAAAATATCGGTTTCGACGGATATATCGGTACTTGGATTTTACGGATATATCAGAGATATATCGGTAGATATTTTTACTTGAATATTGATATATTGGAAATTAACAAAAATATTTTGAAATTCATGGAAATACCTTGTAAAAATTGTAAAATGACAATAATTAAATATCACATTGATCTTTTATTCTGATGAGTGTTTCAAAACCAAAATATAGATAGATGTGGCTCCATTCGCGATATTTAATGAAGGGATCATCTTGATGAAGACCATTACTCATGCAAGACATAGTGTTAGATAATATTGGTTATAAGATCGAACATGCCATACGTAAATGTGACTTGTACCCTATGGCGCCGATGGATAGGAAATTAAGGTTCATTTCGCATGTTTGTTTGAAATCCTTGTCGCATTTGATATGGAGTTTGGAATGACATTTGTTGATCATGAGGATAGTTAATCATTTCATATTCACCAATGGAACCTCAAGGATGTGAAGAAGGCTGACCATAACTCATTGTGTAAGGAGGAAATACGTTGGCATCATTGGATAAATCACTGTATTGAGTGTCAATGCTCATGGATTTAAAACTAGCCGAAAATGAATCCTCGTTATGTTGTTTCATCCTTCTTCAAAGCCACGATCTCTATATATGAAACTCAATGGCTCCGATACACGCACCCGGCTCTCTGAGTTCGTGGTCTTCATCTTGTGTAGCATGTGTGAAATCTAATCTCAATGTAAATATAAAGTTGCATTAATTATTATAATTTAAATAAAATGTATATTTCACAAATTTTATATTTCTAAATTTGACAATTAATAATTAAATTTTTATATTTCATATTTATAATCTCAATTTAAATATAAAAGTTGCATTAATTATCATAATTTAAAGAAAATGTATATTTCACAAATTTGTTAATTAATAATTAACAAATTTTCATATTTTATATTCATAATCTCAATTTAAATATAAAGTTGCATTAATTATCATAATTTAAAGAAAATGTATATTTCACAAATTTGTTAATTAATAATTAACAAATACATATTTCATATTCATAATCTCAATGTAAATATAAAAGTTGCATTATTTATCATATACTAAAAGAAAATGTGTTTTACATTAATTAACAATTTATTATATTTCATATTCATAATCGTAATCTAAGTTTAAAGTTATATTAAATATCTAAATATACATAATATATGTTCATATTTCATACAATAATTAACAAATTTTTATATTTCATATTCATAATTTCAATCTATAATAAATTTTGCATTAATTATCATATGTTAAAGAAAATACGTTGTTACATTAATTAACATAAAATATACACAATATATGTTCAAATTTCACTTTCATAATCTTCATCTAAATACAGATTTAAATTAAACCTTAATCTAAATATAAACTAAAATTAAATCTTAATCTAAATATAAACATTCTTAATCTAAATATAAACTTAAATCAATTACTAAATTACACAAATGTAAAAAAAAATTAATTAACATGGAAACATATCTTAAGTTGTAGAAATTATGTATTGAATAGAATACTTGAACACCAAAAATTGACAAAAATATTATTTTCCAACACTTTGCACAAATCAAGAATTGTTTGAAAGAGAATGAATGAGTTTGTATGAAAACTAGTGATGTTAGGGTTATTTATATATTTTTTTCCGGAGTCAAACTAGCCGTTTTTTGGTCAAAAACCCTTTAAAAATGAATTCTGGCATTTGGATTTGATTTTGGATCAAATATGACCATTAGATCTTGATCTAGCCGTTGTAAATCAATTACTCAGCAGTTAAATCAAATTCGAATATTCGAAATCGCGTCGGATAAAATGTAGTGGATTGGAATAAAGGTTGAAATGCAGTTTGTTGGATCAAACCACAGTTGAATTATAGTTATTAGATCGACAAGCCCCAGGCGTGGAGATTTTCAGATTTTGAAATTAAAATCTGACCTTCCACTGTCAAAAATCTAAGCGATCCGGTTGAAGTAGTTTTGGGTCGATATATTGGCAGTTGTGGTTTATTTATTTTTGCATTTTCACATACGTTTATCTTGATTTTGTGTCGAATATATCGGTCATTTCTTGATATATCATATTTAGATATTAATTGATTTTTCCTATTTTTCTACAAGCGACTTTTGTTTACCAAAATCGTGTCGGGAAGATGATACGAAATATCGGCTGATATATCGCGACATTTATGTTTAATAGCCATATCCCCAAGGTTGTGGTATTTTGGAGGATAGCGACACTATTGATGTTGAGGAGTCAGATCTTGAAGACTTGTATAGTCAGGCTAGATTTGGATACTTTTGTGATCGGTGTACGCCTTTTACGGTTTAGATGTCATTTAGGTTTTTTAGATGCACCACGCAAAGCGTGCGCTTAGTTTATTCCCTAGCGTTGAGAGTAGTGGCCTTTACCATGGTTAACACCAGGATGTTGAGGAAGTGCGTGTGTGGGTGATGGCCACCTTGCATGGGCGCCCGTCACTTTGGAGGTGTAGGGTTGTGTACCCTTTGGAGATGCGATCCTCCTGCTAGGGACCCCTTTAAAAGACCTACCTATCCTTGTCTTTTTCGGCCACCATTGACCTTAAGGTTGAGTTTAGATCTACTTGATAGGACTCCCATCCTACTGCGTGGGTGCGTGCGTGAGCCTTTAGGGCCGGTTTAGTCATGATATGAATCAGTTTCTCCATTTGGTTTCCTTTTAAAGGTACTCTGAATTGATAAGAGTTTAGGTTTGGTGAACGACTTTCTACATAGTGTTGGCTTATCTATTTCGGTTTAGTTCATCATTCACTTATTGATTGTGTTTAGCTCGGGTAGTATCTTTGCCAATTCTGCTATATTTTCAGGGCTTATTCGGTTATACATTTTGAGATCACCTTCGTGGATTAGGGTTCGAGGCAGGCTAGTTTCCACAACATATCATATGGTTATGGATTTGTAGTTGGTTTGGTTATAGTTGATTAGTTTGCCTTAGCGATTTCCTTAATTCAGTAGGCTATCCCTAGAGTTAGCAGGAGGATAGATGGGTAGTAGGCCTCGCATGACCAGATTTAGAATGAGACTGTCACGATTCTATAGCACCCAACTGCATTCGGTTGATAGTTTTCGCAGGCATTGGTTTCTTCACGATCAAATAGAGAGGTGGCACATACATTTACAATGCTTTTCAGCCCTTGATGATACCGCGATGCATGTATGGGTAGGTTGGAGCAACGCTTTCGACAAATGAGGATCTTTGATGGAGTTACCAGTTGTGATGATATTAATGTATGTGCACCTCATTCACCCATGCTTCAGATTCATGATATTATGATGTTTGATGACCATGATTGGGATGAGAGATACCGGTTTGAATATGATCATAGTATCACTTATGAGAGTTTTGCATCAGCATGGTAGATCATGAGACAATCGACCTTGAGTACGGTGATTTGAGTCTAGAGAGTTGAGTTTGGTTTAGCATTATCTATATAAGAGAGAGACTATCTTTTGCTTTACTTGCTTCGATTATACTTGGATGTTTTGCATGATCTTGTGGAGATATGCTAGACCTCTCATATACTCATTATATATTGTTGAACACTTACATGCAGACCCTTATAAGCGAGACAATTTAGTTTGAGAGTCCTTAGAAGATTGAGTAGTGACCTTAGGAAGTTAGGACCCGCCTAGAAACCGGATCTTACATTCGGAGAGTTAACCCGGAGAATTTACATGGTTGATGGACTTGAGTGAAACCCGATTCACCGAAGCGATCAATGTAGATCAATAGAAAAGTTTTTATGTTTGAGACCATGGTCGTTGGATGAGTGGCCATCATTTCGGTTAGCCATATACCTTACCACTTGTTACTCACATTTTCTTAGTTGCTGGCCGTTACAGGCCTCACGCGTTTTAGCCCGTCTTTCTCTGCGTAGCCACCTTTACCTTTTCATACTTGGGATAGGGGCCCTCTGGTGTGTGGATGCCTTAGTTTAGGGATCTTATGAGTTATGGACACATTAAAATATTCTTTACATCGCCTTACCACATTCACTTCATTGTATCCGCTCCATGTCATAGTTTCTATGTTTTCACCACTTTCTTTCTATCTAACTTCTTGTTCTATCTCATTCTTTCCCACTTAGATTGGTGATCTATTCATCTTAATGCATAGGGGTTTATCTTGTCGTCCCTTCACTCATTCCATCGACATTTATTCAGAGACCTTTAGTTTGAAAGGCTTATATCATTTCATTGGAGTTGTTTTATTGTACCTTCGCGCTTGGAGATATGTTCATTTATTGTCATATTGGTTTGTTTCTCATTGTTTTATTTAGTCTATGCGTAAGGAAAAAAAAAAACAAGGAAAAAAAAAAGAAAAAAACATAAATAAATGCGCATGTGTATATATTAGGTATCAATATCAGTATTCCTTGAGTATGTATATGGATTTATGAGGATCATTGTTTTGAGAGTATGTATTACTTATGGAAGGTTCGTATGTGAACTTCTCGAGATCCTAGTATCATGTGCTTACTTTGAGATTTTACTAGTGGTATGTGAGATGACTGATCCTCTCCTCGGGCTGGGTTTAGTGTCATTCATCATCATTTAATCGTGACATGTCTTCCCAATGCGATGATTTGGGTAGATTGCGGATCATCATCAGTTTTTTCCATTCTTGTATTTATCTTCTTGACTTCATACCTCTTATTTTCACATTTATCACCCTCGTATGTTTATTGATTTTAGGTACAATGTTCCCTCCCACATCCTTGTCCTCTTACCTATCTCACCACATGTTATACTTTTTGCATCACATCATTGTCACCAGCGCTTCCATTGGATGTCTTAGTGTCCATGGCTCATGAGACTTCTTATGCACGTGACATTCCACACACGAGGGCACGGGTTTGATCATCGGGTATTTGAGCCTAGTTTCCCTTCATTTCTTTTACCTTATCACCTCTAGCCTAAATTACGGTCCGTGTCGTAAGACCACCTCGAGGTCATGGAATCAAAAGTTCTCTTTGACAACATCTATTTGGATAGGTATCTGTGACTTAGTTGATATTTAGGCATCATCGTGTTGCTTTTTCTGGAAGACACCTCGCTAGTGTGGTTCTGGATGACCTCAGGTTAGCACTATTTTCTGATGGATGATCGGATGTTGATTGGTTTCTTGGATTTATGGAGCATTTGATGTCATACTGGGACATATCCCTCCATTTATTGGGACCATCTGAAGTTTGTTGCTTCGGTGTAGATCGCCCTTGTTGAGATGGTGGGCCATGCTTTGATATTATGGGGTTTCATCATGTTTCTGTCAGATGTCATATTGGGGCATATCCTCCTAGTTATTGGGACCATCTGGAGTTTGTTGGTTCGGTGTAGATCGCCCTCGTCGAGATGGTGGGCCATGCTTTGATATTTTGGGGTTTCATCATGTTTCTGTCAGATGCCATACTGGGGCATATCCCTCTAGTTATTGGGACCATCTGGAGTTTGTTGGTTTAGTGTAGACCACCCTCGTCGAGATGATGAGCCATGCTTTGATATTCTAGGGTTTCATCATGTTTCTATCGGATGCCATACTGGGGGCATACCCCCTAGTTATGGGGATCATCTGGAGTTTGTTGGTTCAGTGTAGACCGCCCTCGTCGAGATGGTGGGCCATGCTTTGATATTATAGGGTTTCATCATGTTTCTATTGGATGCCATACCGGGGCATATCCCCCTAGTTATTGGGACCATTTGGAGTTTGTTGGTTTGGTGTAGGTTGCCTTCGTTGAGATGGCGAATCATCCTTTGATATCATGGGGTCTCATCATGCTTATGTCAGAAGCCATACTAGGGCATACCACCTTAGTTATCGAGATCGTCTGAAATGGGTTGGATGGTATGGACATTTGTCATTGAGAGAATGAGCTCGTTGTGACACTTCAAGCATATACCACACCGGAGTGTACTTTCCTACTTGTTGAGGTTATATAATCTTTGGAGATATGAAGATGGTTTTTATTGTGGATGATCTTCATTGACACGTTTTTGCTTCGGTGTTGTTTATTTAGTGGATCTTTGTTGGGCTATGCGAGTTGACAAATGTTTTTCAGAGTTATTTCGGCCCGGTTTGGTGTTGAGTCGTTGTTTCGGTTTGGCGTTGAGTTGTGCTCTTGAGTTTGCATTGATGTCTTCTTGATTTAGCGTTGACCGTTGTTTCCTTGGTTGGCATTGACCGTTGTTTTCCTTGATTTGGTGTTAGGCCGTCTTCTTGATTTAGCGTTTAAGTCGTTTTCTTGATTTGGCGTTCAAGTTGTTTTCTTGAGTTTATTTATTCCGGAAACGATTTTCTTCAATTTGGCGTTTGGCCGGGTTGTTTCCCTTCGGTTGGCGTTGAGCTATTTTCTTGGTTGGCGACCAGGCTGTTTTCTTGATTTGGCGTTCAAAGCCATTGTTGCCGGTTGGCGTTTAAATGGGTTGTTTCGCCAGTTTGGCGTTGACCGTTTCTTGATTGGTGTTTATTGTTTTCGGTTGGTGTTGATGTCTTCTTCGGTTATGGCGTTCGGAAGTCGTTTTCTTGATTTGGCATTCCATGGATTTTCTTCGGTTGGCGTTGAAACATTTTCTTCAATTTGGCGTTTAGATCCGTTGTTTCCTTCAGTTTGGCATTCAGAGCTATTGTTTTCTTCAGTTTGGCGTTTAGAGCCATTTTCTTCAATTTGGAGTTCAGAGCCGTTTGCTTTAGTTTGGCGTTTAGAGTCGTTGTTTCCTTCAGTTTGGCGTTCAGAGCCGTTGTTTCCTTCAGTTTGGCGTTCAGAGTCGTTGTTTTCAATTTGGGGCGTTCGGGGCATTTTCTTGATTTAGGCGTTCGAATGGGTTTCTTCGGTTGACATTCGGTAGTTTCTTAGGTTAGGGTTTAGAGCCGTTGTTTCCTTCAGTTTGGCATTCAGAGCTGTTGTTTTCAGTTTGGCGTTTAGAGTTATTTTCTTCAGTTTGGCGTTTAGAGCTATTTTATTCAGTTTGGTGTTCAGAGCCTATTTCTTCACTTTGGCGTTTTGAGCTAATTTCTTCAGTTTGACGTTCAGAGCCATTTTCTTCAATTTGGTGTTCAGAGCCGTTGTTTTCTTAAGTTTGGCGTTTAGATTCGTTTTCTTTAGTTTGGCGTTCAGAACCGTTGTTTCCTTCAGTTTGGTGTTCAAAGCCGTTGTTTTCAGTTTGGCGTTCAGAGTCGTTTTCTTCAATTTGGCGTTCAGAGCCGTTTTCTTTAATTTGGCATTCAAAGCCATTTTCTTCAGTTTGGCGTTCAGAGCCATTTTCTCCAGTTTGGGGTTCAGAGTCGTTTTCTCCAGTTTGGGGTTCAGAGCCGTTTTCTTAAGTCTTGCATTCATAGTCATTTTCTTCAGTTTGGCGTTTAGAGTCACTCTCTTCAGTTTGGCATTCAGAGCCGATCTGTTCAGTTTGGCGTTCAGAGCCATTTTCTTCAGTTTGGTGTTCATAGCTGTTGTTTTCAGTTTGGTGTTTAGAGCCATTTCTCATCAGTTAGGCGTTCAGACTTCTTCCGCATCACATCTTTTGCTATGCAGTTTAGAAGTTCGGACTTCGTCTTCTGCAAATAAGGGCATTCAAATTTCATCTCTACCTTCTACATCTTGAATAAAGGCGTTCAGGTTTTGTCTTTGTGTTCCTTCGTTTCAGACCAGACATTTAGATGCCTTCACCATAGTTCAGACCCTCAGAGTTCATATTCATTAGAGATATCACTACCCGGTATTCATAATTCGCTAGCATTGCCGCTGATCACATGGCTTAACAGGTTATCTTACTTCCGTTCTTGTTCGTAGGTTTGTTGCGAGTCTACATCTGACCATTATGGGGTTTTCATTAGCATATCATTTGCTTTCAGAGCTTATTCTCTAATTGATTTCACTATTTTGTTAAGCGTTCACATTTTTTATGATAGCATGATGGGTGTTCATCGCTATACAGTGCACATGACCATTCTAACACCCAGGGGTGGGTCGACTTTCGCTTGTTTCAAATTTCGATACAGGTTTCACCTTTGAAAAGACCTTCTTAGATGTAGGTTGGATCTATATCATGGGCGGGATTATAGGTTATCTTGTTTTTTTGTTGTCCACCCTTAGGGCCCTCTTGTCTTTACTCTGGTGTCTCTTTTGGACACTTTTGGGGTCTCCATTTTTCTTCGATAGAGTTCATCTCACTTCACTCAATTTTCACACCTTCGTTTTTGTAAAACTCCGAGAAAATCCTAATTTTCTGAAAAATGGTAAAATGGTAATTTCGGTCAAAATTCAAAATTTTTCTAGATCTCGGATGACAAAACGGAATTCACCGTTGGAATCGTCTCACGAAATCTAGCTACCACGTCAAATTCGTGAATTGAGGCGGTCGAGTGCTCACGTTTTTCGAGGAGCGAGGTATGAGACATTTGACACATTTTGGAGAATTGGATCGAGAGGTTGAAATTGTGTCGTGTGAAGAGTTAGTCGACTTGAACTCAAGTGTGGGGCCCACATGGACATATGACATCACTGGTGGATGGGCTCCGAAGTAGATGGATAAGAGGATAGGAAATCCTATTAACAAATTGTAGGCCGACATGTGGTAAGAAGTACTCTCTACTTGACGATTCTCCCAACCGGATTTGGAAGAAGGAAAAAGAGAGGGAAAAAGAAAAAAATACAGATTTTAGAGAGAGTATCCAACTTCTCTCTATATTTCCCGGCGATCGGACGTCGGTTTTCGGCGAGGCAAGAAGCAAAGTTGCTCCCCACGGCAAGAGCTACGCGTGAACACCGGTTTTGGAGAGTTTCGACAAACTTCGGAAGGTAGGGGTTTTCTCCTACTTGATTTAATCCTTGTTTAAGAGCCTTGTTAATAATTTGGATTATATGAGGCCATGAGTGGTTGTTTGATTAGTTCCGAAAGTCAGGACTGTATGCTGGAAATTCTGGGACCCATTTTGGACAATCCCGGATTGATCTCGGACTGAAAATGGTCCTTGTGTGCCTTGGTTGTGTGATAAATTGTGGTTGGAGTGTTTGGGGCCAAAATGGCTGTGAGTTTTCGGTCCTCCGGAGAGGGACGAATCTTTGGAAATTTTAGGCGTTCGGACCTTACGTATTGTTGGAAGCTGTTAAGAAAACGGTATGGGTTGATTGGTTGAATTTGAAATTGTCCATGTGTTGTTGCAAAATATTGCTTAAAGTGAATGACTTGGAGTGTGTGGAAAGCGAATTGTTAATCGTGTAATTTAATGTGTTAACATGATGATGGATTTACAGATATGTAAATATAATTGTGTGAGCCATTGGAATTGAATTGTTTATTAGCCCGTGAGCTAATTTGAAGTGCTATTCTTGTAGATGAGTAACATGTAGTTAGTATGTGAATTTTGTCAATATATGCATGATTGATATATTGGCATGTGTTGTATGAAAATGGTATAATGCATTTCATATGCACCGGGGGGCAACCTAAAACAATAGGTGTGAGTGTATGACATGAAAGAAAATAAAAAGGAAAAATGGTTGTGAAAGGAATTTCAAGGAAGATTTTCCGAAGAATTGCCTTGGAGAGTTGTCCAACAATTCATCTCGGAGGCAGACCCATGACTGTTTCGGAGAATTACCCAGCAATTTACCTCGGAGGGTTGTCCAATAGATTTTACCGAAACTCGGTAGTATGTTTTCAATAACAAAAATCTTTTGTTTTGAAAATAGTATTTTTTCATACTTGGCTTAGACATGTGTGAGGGAGTTAATGAGAGCTCGAGAAGTGGGAAAGGGTGAGTCACATTCTCATCCATTTCATGTAAACATTTGAGTAGGAACATATATGTTTTGTTTGAATGTGTTTGGTTGCCATTACATGTGCACTTAGGTGGGGAGTAACCTATGTAGAAAATTATCACTACTAGGCATTGCTCACTTTGTCGAGGGAAAATTATTTCAGGTACCGAAGGTTCACCTGGGGTTGGGATGCATCCGAGGTCTTAGAGACAAAGAAATGGCCATATATGGCCTTGTTATGTATTTTTTAAAAATTTTGGTAAAAGACCCAGTTTTGGATAATTGTAAATTAACTCATTTTTGTATAAAATATACATTTTTGTGAGTATGGATGTGTATGGGTCAATGTGCGATTTTACTCATGTATGGGTCGTGATATGAGATACAGTGTGCAGTTGGCGGTGGTCAACGGGACCTGGGATTTGGGAGCTTCAGTTTACTTCATTGTTCATGTTCGTTACTGACCGTGGCTATCGAAGAGAGACATATTTGTAGACCCCCAAAATTTGAAAGACATGAGGTTTGATACCGGCTTGTGGGAGACAATTAGCATTGGAAATTAATGAGGAGAGATGCCTCCTTTCCACTATAAAGAGGCATCTCACATCAATTTTGAGAGGGAAAAAAGGAAAACCATGGGCCTCCCCCATTAATTAAATTTTTTTTTAGGTAATAAATTAGGGCATGAACCTATATAATTTATGCTCTATTAGTCCCTTAAATTTATTTTTTTAAGGAAGTATGGGTTTCTCGCGTTAGTGGGAGGTAAGTGATCTGAAAGTTTAAGGTTTGATTTAAAATAAGATGGCCTTGGGGGCAATCTTGGCACGGGGGCAATTTTGGGAGACGATCCCAACTTTGGAGGCAATTTTAGCTTGAGAGGCGACTCGGTTCGGGGAGCTGTCCGTCTACCAGGTAAGTTTTATTGACTTTCTTTTTATTCTTCTTTTATATAATTATTATTTTTAATTAATTGTCTTGTATATATATTTAATTTATTGTTATATTTAATTAGTCATTTAATTTATAGTCTTATTATTTTATTTTCCTTAAAAGTATATTGTTGCTTTTTGTTTATTTAATTAAATTGGTTGTTAATGTTTTTTAATAATTCAATTTATTTTTCCTTCTTTATATGAACTATCACCCACTTAATTTAATAAAATTCTCAAATTTCAAAAATTCAAGTTCTAAATTTTCATTTCTCAATTTTTAAAATTCAAATGTTCAAATTTCAAATTTCAAATTCTCAATTTCTTATTTTCTAAAATTCAAATTTTCAATTTTAAAATTCAAGTCCTCCAAATTTTAAATTTCAAAATTTCAAGTTTCAATTTCAAAATTATAATTTAAATTCTAAAATTGATCAAAAAAATCTCAAATTTCAAATTTATTTTGAATTCCCGATTTTAAAGAAACATCAATTTTAAACCGGTCTTCAAAAATTTCAAACATATGGTTAATTTTACAATTTCTATAAAATGGAATTTTAAGGAGTTAATTTGTGTAACATATAAATGGGTTTGGGCGGGGCTCGACATTCCATGTATTATTTTAATAAATAATTTGACATATGATTTATAACTAATTTTTAATTGAATGTGAATAGCTTATCATATCGCACCAACATCGCTTTCCAATCGATACGCTTTCTAACACGCTAAAATCCACGCACACATTTTTCTCATCCGAATTTCTGTTGTTTCGATATTTTATTTATATACGTTAAGACGCCAGATTGCTATCGCTTATCTCTAGATTCATTACTGAGATTAGTCGTTATATTTTCCTCATTATTAAGAGAGACTCAATTTCGCGCTAGAGGGGTGTTATGTAGACTCAAAATTTGCTCAATATTACTTTTTCTTTATTATTATTTAAATTTTACTTTCGATTTTGTTTTTTTATTATTATTACTATTTTATTTTATTTTATATTATTTTTTTTCAAACCCTCAAATTCTCCTACTCCCTATTTCTCTCTCCATCCATCTCCTATGACCATACCTTACCAAACTACCCCTCATCTCTTTTCCCCCTCCCCCAACTGGTGTGCTTTCTTTTCCCTCATTCTTCTCCTACCCCACCCCCCCTTCCTTCTTCTCTCCTTCCTCTCCTGATTCTCTTCTCCTCTTCCCTCTTGCTCTTGCTCTCTTCTCCTCCTTCTCTTCTTCCATTTCTTCTCTTCCCCTACTTCCCCTCCACCACCCCCTCCCTTTTTTTATTTTTTATTTTTTTTTCCTCACTCCTTCAACTCCCTCTCCTCTTATCCCCTGCCCCCTTTTTTTTTTCCTCCCTTCTTCTTCTCTTCTCCTACTCCTCTTCCTCTAGTTTTCTTATTCTCCCCATTCTCATATTTCTTCTTCTTTTTTTCTCATTAATTTTTACTCTTAAAATAAACAAATTCAAACAAACACCACAATGGTAAAAAACTCATACCTTCTTTATTTGATATATTTTTTTATTTCCTATTTTTTTTTCTTCTCATGTTGTCAACACTCTTTACACATTTTCTTTAAAATAAAATTCACACACACACACACACACACACACACACACACACACACACACACACACACACACAGGCATATATATATATATATATAAGAGAGAGAGAATATATATATATATATATATATATATATATATATATATTTGTGGGATTGAATTTTTCTTTTATGGTGAAATTTATGTAATTAGCTTGAATTTTGCATTTTTCTCTTACTTTATTGTATTTAGGTATATTTTGGGTTATTTTTGTGTAATTATATTTTTGTGTGTTAATAGCTAACTTGAAAATTTTTGTATAGACTTTAAGTTGTCAAATATTAAATTAGAAGTTTTTTTAGATATAGTTTAGATTTTAATATGTGAAATTATTCTTGAATAATAGAAAATTAAATTTTATAATATTTGAATTTAACTTGCTATCACTTTCTTTGGAATTGTGTTAATTGACATAATTTTTATTTAATTTACTATGATTGAATGTTATAATTTTATTTTGAATTAGGGTTAAATTATTAAGACCATCAAATTAGGTGCAACCCATTAGTTCAAGCCCATTAGTCTTAGTCTAACATACTAGGGGCCTAAATTCATTACCAGAATTCAACATACTCAGGTATCCAACCCATTGAAGTGGGGTTCCCATTAGTCTGTGACCCAACATAATTAACCCCAACCCATTGGGCCTGCTTCTCCACAAGATAGACTCCATCAAATTGTGCACAACCCATTGGCTCAAGCCCATTAGTCTACGCCTCAACATACTCAGCCCAACCCATTAGTTTAAAGCCCAACATAACAGGCCAAACCCATTAGTTTAAGCTCACAGTCTGGCGCCTTCAACATACTCAGGCCAAACCCATTAATTTAAGCCTATTAGTCGTGCTTTTCTCCATCAACCAGCCTAACCCATTGCCTTAAGCCCATTAGCTCCAGGCCCAACCCATTAGCTTAAGGCTATTACCTAAGACTAACCTATTACTTAAACCATTAGTATAAAGGCTCATCAAATTGTAGCCTAACCCATTGGGCCTGTGCCCCATTACTTAAAGCCCATCAAATTAGACCCAACTCATTACTCAGTTTCTCCATACTTCAGTGCTCAACCCATTAATTTAAGCCCATTAGTCCAGACCCATCAAATTAGGCCAAACCCATTAGTTTAAGCCCATTAGTCTAGACCCAACATACTTAGGCTCAATCTATTACAACTCCATTTTACTTGTAATTCCAACCCACAAAGTTTAACCCATCTAGCCCAACCCTTAGGTTAGTTTTCTTACAGAGGTCGTTCACTAAGCCTCACGTATTCACATCTACTTTAGTCTGTCAAATTTCCACCCTTAATTTATTAAATTTCTCATTTTCTAAAATTCATTTTTTTTCAATTTAATCTTAAAATTCAAGTATTCAAAAAATTCAAGTACTAAATTTCTATTTCTCATTTTTTTTTTAAAATTTAAATATCAAATTTTCAAAAATTCAAATTCACATTTTCTCATCTTCTAAAATTCAATTCCCTTAATTTTCATTTTCGTTTTTTTCCTAGTTTTCATTTTTTTTTCCCAAGTTACAAAGTTCTCAATTTCAAAAATTTAAGTGTCATAATCTAAAATACTTAAGTCTCTCACTTCCACTTCAAAATTTAAAGTTTCAAATTTCAAATTTATAATTTCTCAATCCCAAAATTCAAAGTTTCATAGTTTAAAAAAATTCAAATATCTCAATTTCTAAATTCCAAATCTCAAATTTATAAAATTCAAGTTATTAATTTAAAAATTCACTTCCAAAATTCCAACTAAAATTCCCAAACTCAAATTCATTTAAAAATTCTCAATTTCCAAAATTTCAAACTTTCAATTTTCAAAACTTCCATTTCAAACCAGTTTTCCAAAATTTCAAATACATGATTAATTCTATAGTTCCTATAAAATGGAATCTTGTGGAGTTAATTTATATAACATATAAATGGGCTCGGGTGGGCCCTGATATCTCATGTATCATTTTAACAAATAATTCGACTTCTGATCTGTAACCGTCCGTTTTTTAATGTGAATATTCTAGATTGTTGCGTTGAACTAACTTGATTTTTTATTGATAGCATTCTCGATTCGCCGCCAAGGTACACATTTATTCTTTTTAATTTTGCTCTTTATGTGTCATCTACATGATTTATCGGTAGACCGTGAATTAATCGATTGATCGGGTCACGCTTCCTTAAACTTGTTTAGTAGAGACCGGCTTTTATACCTGTGGTTAGAGGGGCAAGCAGTGGCTCACTCACCGTACCTCCCGAGCAGGTACATGACCTCTCCGAATCTGACTCGTTTTTTGTCGATGACGTCTTTCCTAAATAAGGAGTCACACTAGGGTTTTATTTCTTATTTTGTTTTCCCTTTAAAAAAATAACTAAGATAAGAGGCGACTCCAAAAACCATTTTTTTAAAATGGTTTTTTTCAAAGAAATAAAATAAAAAGTTTAGTCTTACATCGTGAGCGGACGCACATAAAAAAATGGGTCCATTAAACTGCTACCCAGGATTTTTATATCGCTTGAATATAATTTGAGGAAAATGTGGCAATTGATTGATTGATTGTTTGACATCTACTCTTTGTGATAATAACACATTGGGTGTTTGTTTGTTTTTTTTTATTAATTAATTTGCTTCATCATGATTTATTCTTGTTGTATATTTTCTGCATTTTGATATATTGATTGTGTATAGATACTTGTATTTTGCATGACTGCTTGTTGTATGACTACCCCTCTCTTACTTGACTGCATGTTGCTTGTCTATGTGGGACACACATTTATCCCCTTTATCTCTGACTCCTTAGTCTCGATCGACTTCTCATCTTTTGTCACAGAGAGCCTGATGTTTGATCAATCTGCTCCTTATTTGATCTTTGACTGAGCTAATGATTGGGAGTGAGGTCCGCTGGATGGGTTATATCTATGTTTGAGAGCATTCTGCAGGTGGTCGGTATATTGAGATGCCGAGAGTCCGATCTTGAAGTCTTGTGGCTGCCCAGCCAGATTTCGTGATAATGTATGGATAGTGTGCTCTTTCAGGTTAGATTTATTAGGTTTTCTGATGCTCCTACATATTCACTGCATTAACTTAGTTTAATCCCGAGGCCGAGTAGCGGTAGCCTTTACTCCTGCGCTCTCGGTATTTCAAGGAAGTGCATGCGGAGTTGATGACCACCTTGCATGGAAGCGCCCCGTCTCTTCAAAGACGTGTGAGGTCAGGTACCACCGGAGGGTACACTCGCTTGCTAGGACCCCTTTAAAAGACCCACCCACCTCGTCTTTTGTAGCCACCACAACCTTCTAGGTCGAGTTTAGATCCTATCGATTAAGACTCCTATCCTACACGTGCGCATCCGTGAGCCTCTCGCTGCTTAGTCATGATATGGATCCAGATTCCTTTATTTTGCTTCTCAGGGTATACAAAGATTGATCATTATTTAGCTTCAGCGGCGCTTTTGTGCATAGTGATGGATTGCTTATTTCAGTTTCATTATAGCAACATTCTTTTTGGTTTGACATGGACTCCACCTTATTTGCTTCGGTTACACTTTCAGGATTCACTGACATAGACTGGGACCATCTTCGTGGGTTAGAGATGAGGGTAGATTAGTACGTGCATAAGATCAGACAGATATGGATCCGCATGCAACGGTTATTGAGAAGATTGTTACGGCTGTCACCGGCTGCCCAGGAGGCACACTCCGCAGCAGGATTGACATTTATCAAACAGTCCCACATATCTCAAAGACGTGAGGATACTCGCCTTGATATGGGGCACCACCTCCACCTCTGCTCGATGACTGGGATGGCACTCCGCCTTATCGCCAGGCACCCTTTGTCGTCTAGAGGCCTAGAGGCATCCAATGACATGATTATTCCAGCTTCGTACTCATCAAGCTTCGATGATCGCAGGCAATGCAGTAGCTATGATTCTTAGACAGCTTTGAGAGTTGCAGGGTAATGGATGTGCTGGATGGATTTGATAAGGCACCTGTCACCCCACCGCACCTAAATTTCTCGGATGCCTGGACATGGAGCAAAGATTGTAAAAACCCCCAACTTTATTGAATGTTATAATGGTAGTCATTGAATCGATTAGAGGTCCAATGATAGAAGCGATGGTAGATTTGAATTTAGAACGCTCCAGATGTCATTTGGGCATAAAGTGAAATTTTTCGAAAATTTTCACCGGATGCCCTAATGAATAGAAATTCTTCTTATTATATCCTGATGGAGGGGTTTGCAAATGAATTTTTAAGAAATTTCAGTTCCTATGACTTTGAACTGATATTTGTGAAGAGAATCGAGATTATGAATAGTGATTTCCTGGACCGAAATTGAGCTTGCGCCAAATTTTCTGGAATCGCCGAAAATACGAAAATGTCCTGAATTAATTATAGAGTCTAACGAAATTGAAACGGAGTCCGTTTGGATAGTTTCCAGGCGATCCTAACGTAATTCTGATAATAATACGCTATTATCCCATTCGATTTAATGATTTTAAATCCGATTTCTCGTGATTTCAGAGTCTGAATCCACAGCGAAGATTTAGACTAGAATATTTCCTATGGTCAATGTGGTTTAGACGACCATAGAATATTTTTGACGCTTAACCCAGATAAAAGCAAAGATAAGGTGAAACCGAGATAAAAGCCGATATATGGAGATATTTATTGTGAGAGCCAATCAAACCTTTCTTAATGGGCTAAGTTATGATTGGAAATATCATGAGCATGGACCAATGAGATCTATACTCAAAATGCAATTTTGGCAAAGTGTAGGTTAAAAAGCTAAATTCAAGGGACTCAAGTGTAAATCACTTTGCACCAACCAATGAGCTACTTTGATTCAAGGGTAATTTTGGAAGCTGTTAGTCAAAAACTAAATTCAAGACTAAGTGTGCTCAAAAGAGGAGAGCACGGCTATGAGGGAAAGAAAGAAGAAAAGAGAGAAAAGAAAGGAGAGAAAAGAGAAAGAGGAAGAAAACGTGTGAGGCAAGGTGGAGCAAGGGTGAGAGGTGAATTTTTCTTCTCCTTCAAGCTTTCCAAGTGAGCTCCAAGTAGAATCAAGGAAGAGAAGCCAAGGAAAACCCAAGAAACAAGTAAGTTTCTAATGGTGGGAAAGTTGGATTTTTATGTTTTTCATGCCTAATGCCTTGATTTTCTTGTAAGATATAAATTAGTGGTATGTAAGGTCAATGATGATGCTTTTGAGATAAATTGAGAAAGAGATAGATTAGGTTAGGGTTTGACAAATCAAGTGGGTGATGTGTTAGGGTTTGATAGTGCATTTGTATGATATGTTGAATTGGTTAGGGATTAGTGAAATTGAGGTATAAGGCATTAAATGGAAGTGATTAGAGTGAAGAAAATGGAATAAATTAAAATGGAATATGGTTTGTGCATAATTCGGCCAAATGGAAATGAGAGGGGCCAAGGGGGTTTGCAATTTTCATGTGTTTTAGGTGAATCTAACTCTAGAAATGCATTGGAATTGGTTAGAAAAGAAAAGGATTTGAATCGAGGGCACAGATCATGTTGTGAAGTAAAGGGTATTTTGGTCATTTCCTTAATTATGTATTTTGAAGTGTGGTTCAATGATTTAAAGTAATGTGATGTGGTTGCGAAATGAGTGTGTATGGTGGATTAAAATGGAAGCTATGGCACGTGGCCGTGGGTTTTCAAAAAAAGGTGAAAAGGACTATCGGATCAAACGGAATTCTACCTGAAAGAAGCTGGATCAGAGCGGTGAATGGTGAGTGTAAACTGATATTTTGGACAATTGAGTTTTAAAAGTGAATGGTTTTAATGTTAAACTGAAAAGTTTAATGTAAATGTTTATATAAATGTTAAGGCATATGGAAATGTTTTATCTTGCATCAATATATATATTTATATTAAATTATATATGTGTGTATGTGTTAAGGCATTATGGAAGTTTAAAAATGTAAAGAATGCATAAATGTATAAACAATAAAGTAGTATTTAAATGGATTTAGAAATGTATTTTGAAGAAAGGTTTTGATCATGGTTACCCTAACCCTATATGACTGCAGGATCGATACGACGAAGGCATTCTTTAAGTCGTTAGTGATTTCTAGAGGGTAAAGCATAGTTACTAACTAAGGGAGAAGCATGTGTTTAGAGTAATATCCTTACACGTGATAAGGTGTTATGGACCGAACCCTATGCAAAGCGTGAGTTTCTCGAGCACAGAAGGGAGCATGACGTGAATGAGATCGTCCCTTCACCGTCGCATTCTGAAATCGTTTCGTGTGTTTATTCCTGGGTTCCATCAGAAAGAAAGAAATAAAGAAAGAAAGAAATAAAGAAAGAAAGAAAGTTTAAGGCATAAATTGATTTTTAATTGTATAAGTATTTATTACTTTGAATTATTATTGTAATAAAAATGTACACTCAATCGAGCTCCTTCAAATTAATTTTTCCATATGTTTCACAAACATTTTCGTGGATTCCTCTAGACGTGCGCAGAGCATCCCCGCTGAGTCGAGCCATTAAGGAGACGACGCCCGTGATCATAGTAGCAAATATTTTGCATATTGTATATGCTGAATATTTGTCATATAATTGTATATATGTATATATTTTGAAAAGGAACTACGTGGGCTTTGATCCTCGCGACGAGGTATCGTGAGGCGGTCGGCTTAAGCCCTAGCCAAGCCCACCTTGATAAAAATGTGCATGAAATAGAAGAAGGTTTGAATGTTTTGATGATTTGAAGTAAATAAATGTATATATGTATGTCTATTGAAGATCACAGTGGACGAGAGTCCATGGAAATTGAAAATTTGAAGTTTGTAAGCGCTTAAATGCTTTCACTGTGTTTGAAAATTTGGAAAGTCCGAAAAACAAAGGAAGCTCTGGCCGATTTTCTGAAATATCTAAGTGTTTGAAAAAAAGAAAAGAAAAAAAATTTACCACTTCACTTCATTGCATTATTTTATAAAGATATGTTAAGAATTGCAAAGGGTTCGCTTCCATGGATTTTATTTGGATTGTTTGAGGAGAAGTTTCTATATCCATCGAGTGCCGAGAGGTCCCCGGGTTCATGAGGTTAATCCGGGCCTGGGATCCTTCCAAGTACATGTAGAGAAATGTCCAATTTCCTACCATTTGAGGATATATATAGTCAATGCGAGGGCATGGGCTTGACGAGGCTCAATCGATCATGTTGTTCCTCTGTCACTAAGAAGTACGACATGAGCCGGGTTTGCCACCGACGCTCGTGTAGGTGGACTCGGGAGGATCTTGCTCATGAGTCATCCGACACTCTTTCAAAGATTAAGCCATGATTACCAGAGAGAGCTCGAGGCTATGAGGCAAGGAGCTCATGAGATTGCTACATCATTCATCTCCCGTTGGAGGGAGAAGGTTATTTAGATGATTGATCGTCCATCAGAGAGAGAGAAGATTAACATGATCATGAGGAGTTTACAACCCAATTATGTTAGACATCTTATGGGTGTACCGATTATGGATTACAGAGCTTTGATAGAGGCATTATATGGTATCGAGGATGGTATGACACACGGTTTATGGTCCGATTCTTCCTCTTTTGAAGATAGTAAGGGAAGAGCCATCCTGATCATAGACCAAGGGAGTGCAGGAGCTTATTAGTTCCTTTTTTGCATGCGGGCACCCAGCCTCAAGATGTATCTATATACGTATAGGACTTCCTATGCCCAGAGTTTAGTTCAGTATAGACCTTCCATACCACCCTCGGGCTCGCTTTAGGGTTACTAAATTCTTCATATACCCACCACACCTGGGCTTATGTCGCACAAGTTGTGGAGAGACCACCTACTGCTCATCTTAGACCCTGAGCACCCACAGTTCCTACACAGCAACCTAGACAGCTCAGACACTTTACGCCACTAGGCATGCCTTTGGGCAAGGTCTCACAGACATTGATGTCTGCTGAATTGCTTAGTCCATTATCATCGAAGGCCATTACCGCAAGTTATTCACCCTCATTTTCGGATGGACTCACATCAGGCTTATCATCAAAATTCGACATACATGATCGTTGCACGCTTGAGACATGATGTTTAGGACTTGATTGACCAAGGTATTGTGCAGTTGGGACAACCTAGCATTAGTTCTCACCCCCTTCCGACTTACTCTACACATGCGGTTCCTCCTCCAAATAGAGGATTCATTCTATGACATTTTGGCCGAGTCCGAGGATCACATCCATATGTTGGCCATGGGATGATCAAAGGTCTGAGCCCATAGCATTTGATGATGGCAGGATGATGACTGGGTTCAAGGAGGTGTTTTCAAGCTTAGTGATCTAATTACACAAACAAGCCAAGGCCGGGCATTACTCTAGTTTAGATCCCTGCACCAAGGCTAATGACTTTGCCATGTTATAGTGTTCAGAATCCTTTTATTTTGACTCCACGCTGAGGGATAATTGATACACTAGATATTTAGTATGTTATCAAAGGGGGCAGAGTGGTCAGACAACAACCTCTAGTTCCATCTCGGCCCATAGATCCCGACACGCTGTAGACTAGAGACAAATGAAGAGGATGATGAGATCCTTGCTGTACGCAGTACACGGTGCTCGCATTCTATTTGAGTTTGTTAGCCTCTACCACCCATGGTAGACTTTGACAGTATTCGAGCCTGATTCAGCTGACAAGACCACATCGCCAGAGGGCTTTATACATATGCTCATAGCTAGTCAAGCCAGTTGCATTGTTTTCTCTAAGGATGACTTACCTCCGGAGGGTTCAGACCACACTCGACCTTTGCATATATTAGTTGGTTGTTTAGGTCATCGTGTTCCACCTGTCCTCTTAGACAATGGATCTGCCCTAAATGTCTGTCTACTTGCCACTACTATTGCTCTAGGATATGGGCCCACATATTTTGAACCATCTACACAGACAGTGAGAGCTTATGACAGTACTCGTAGGGAGGTGATGGGCACCTTGACTCTCGAGTTGATGATTGGGCCAGTCATTTTTCAGGTTATGTTTCAGATTTTGAGGATCCCTGTATCCTTTAACCTACTCTTAGGCCTCCCATGGATTCATAGTGCTGACGCTATCCCATCTTCCCTTCATTTGAAGGTGAAGTTCATTCATGATGGTCGAGTGATCACTATTTCATCTACAGGAGGGGCACATTTGACTATTGAGCCGGTATTGGAGATTAACCATGGGGTGATGATTTGCTTATGACCAGATTCTCTTTTGATGAGGTATAGACTATGGAGTCAGATTTTTTTCTGCAGATTCAGTACCTATGTTCATTTGATCAAAGATAACAAGACGGGTCGCTTTTGGACATGATGAGGAGCATGTTGTACATGCCTGCCTGGGCTTAGGTGTCACAAGATGGCCGTGGTGAATTTATCACGCTTGGGACTAATGACCCAGTCTCGCTGGGGATTCACTGCAGACGTAGATTTTTGATGCATGGGCATTCAGGCTTAAGCGCTAGGAGAGGGTCAGATCTCGACTTCATCACATTCCATTTGACTATCAGTTTGTCTGTTAATGTAAAGACTAAACCACTCAATTTTATCACCTATACTGGAGCCTTACAATTCCCATGCAAAGGGGGACCACCAGTTAGTCGCTTTGAAAATTAGGAAAATGGTTTTATGTCTCTAGAAATTATAAATGAGTTTAGTTTAAACACCGCAAGGCACAGTCATAAGTAGTAAAAATTGATGCAAGTCCATATCATTCCCCGTAGATCGACATGTTAATTTTAAAATCAACTACCCTAATTACTCAAGATCCACACTATTTGCACCTCCTTGTAATGGTTTGAAAACTGGAATTTAAAAGACAAGATAATCCTATATTATATTCCTCTAGTTAAAATAAAATTTGAATTAAAACAAATAAAATAACTGATTAATCAGCCTTCATGAAATGAACACTAATAAGGACTACTGTGAAACAACCAATTTCTGCATTATAATCCATTGATTTTCTTAATCCTGATTTTGATATGGTTTTGTCAAAGATGCTTAATAATGTAGCTTGGATTTCTCCATAATTCACTAATTAGAGGTCCCTGCTTCTTTCAAAGACATGGATCTAACCAGTTACTTGTATTCAAAACACTCTTAATAAGATATGGGTATTTTTCTTTCTCAATACTTCATACTCATTTCTTAAGACTGTAGATTTCTTGCACCCCAAGTCTGGGCTATTGCAAAACCTCTACAAATTGGTTGATGACTCCTCCTTAAATCTGATGGATTTTTCCCTTTCCTGATTTCTATATCGAACACTGTGATTAAGATATTTCCATCGATGTAGCGTGAAATCTCCTCGTTATTTAAATTGATAAATAATAATTCCTTCAACTTCAACTATGAGTGAATTGAAATTTATCAAAGCCGAACTCTGGGTTTTTAGTTCTTCAATACAGTCTAACATACCCACAAATTGAATGTTCCAAGCTCGTAATCTCATCTTTGTCACCAGAGGGCCTCCTGGAAATTAGAGCATGATATAGTCCTTGAAAGGGTATTCGATACTACTATTGGGAACAATTTAGTTCAAGAACACATCAATCAAATAAATCCCAAATCCAGGAAATTCTTTTCAATTTATGTAGAAAAGACTAGAACTAACAATAGATCCATTTTAGTGGAAGCTGTGCTTCTCAAATACTGAATCACAATAACAATGGAGTATTGATCAAGAACGTCCACTGTAATTGTAATAAACTGAAAGAACTGAATTTGAAATCGTTTCAGACTTTATTAATTCCAGTAATTGAAAAGAGATTGAACGATTCTCATCTTAGCTTCATAATTCAAAATGCATTATTGTTCAGACTAGAAAAAAGAAAAAAGATCTTACCCACCCATTCTAAAAATATACAAGTAAGTCTTCTTCGATCCCCCAAGGATTTGGGTTCCGAAAGAGCTGCTTCCTCTTGACGCAAAGTTGCCTATTTATACATTTCCAGCAATTGGGCCTGATTCGAAGGCTTTAAGTGGATTTCCCCAAATTAAATGGCCCAGCTTACTGTTCAGGTCGCGACCTAAAGGAGCTTGTCACGACTGAGTTTACAGTCATGAGCTTGCGAAGTCTGTCGTGACTTCAATTACTTGTCACAACCTTCTTGTTTTGTTCGCGCAGGAGTCATGACCTCGATGTCTTCTATCACAACATCGTTTTGCACTTTTATTTAGTCGTCAGCGACCCGCTTCTTTTGTCACACTTAAGTTGTTGCCTATCTCTCGATCTTGTTGCGATTGCTTTCAGCTTTGCGACATAAGTTTTGCTCTAGAGTTTCTCTTTCTTCGAATCTTTGTCTACATGAATTGTTGTGTCGTGACCATGCTTTAGTCGCGCATATGATTCTTGCTATGATAACTTTTCCGGGTCTCCATTTGTGTCGCACCAATTCCATGTCACACCGTTGTCCTTCCCTTTACCAGTTTTGTGTTGTGACCTAGTTTCATGTCCGCGACATAATTTGTTACCCGACCACTTTGATTCAGTCCTGACTTCCCTTTTATGTTGCGACATCATTTGTTTGTCTTCTGCCTTTATTCAGGTTGCGACTCAAAACTGCCGATTTGTTTAGTTCCTTATCACGACATGCAATTTTAAGTCGCGACTAGGTTGTATATTTCCTTACTGCACTTCCTGTGACACCCTAAATCCCGGGGGTCCGTTGACAACCTGTCAACCCACGGAAAAGCTAATGGTCTTCGAGTGGCAGTACATCCATTGATCCCCCTTTTTCCCGGGACCCGAGTTTACTTGAAAGTCGGGCGAGTCTCGCTTTGTACGAGAGCTCTGAATATAACCTGTGCATTCACGCAGCTTTGTCCCAATATTATACAATGTATAGGGTCTATACTCTGATAAAAATGGCCACGAAGGGCCCGTTTATCCACTCTCATTACAACCTATATCACCCGAAGCCACCAAGAGTTATTACATCGCTCTTAATCTGAAAACATTATATTAAAACCTGACATGTTCTAATATAATATACAAAACATGAATCAAGGCCACAATCGGCCCGCTTCATAATATTTGGCCTCTAAGAACCTTAGTCTGCCCTAAATGTCACAGTACGAAGGGGTTCCACGATGGGGTGAGCTAACGCCCGGTAGAGATAGAATCTAGAACTATTAGCACTAAATGCATGAATGGTTAAATAACCAAACACACACAACCTAGGACATGCAATCCTAACCCATGAATCCTACTTGTCATGAATGAGGCGACTCATCATGCCCCATGTATCAAGTCCTCACCGACTCCCTCGAACATGCATTTTACCATGGATGAAACCATTTTCAAACAAGGTATTTGTGTGTTTGCAGTGAATGACCTCAGATATAAATAGTGGACACATTCCGATAATCTATTTTATGGACAACCTCCAGTGTATATCAATTGGGCATACTCCCATAAAAATATTGTTGGTCAACCCCTGCGAGCAATTCTCTCAAGAAACCACCTCATGCGCCTCCTCTTTGTTCTAGGGTGCCACTAATGCATATGAATCTGTGAAACCATTTCCATTTCCTTAACCCGTGCAACACCATGCAATACCGTGGATCTCCATTGGACTTCGTCCAAAGTGCAGTCCATGACCCATTCCTGGGAAGGTGAATGACCATGACTATGCACTCACGCCTGCCCATGTGATGTCTCGTGCACCCGATTGCAATCTGATTGTGCCATTGCACTAAGTCATGCCCGTGTATAAAGACCTCTACATGGACACCCTATACTGTAAACTCCACCATGTACCATGGACACTCATGTCTAATGCACACAAAAGCCTATACATTCATTAAACATTAATATACTTGTAGTCATACTAACATTTATCACATTCATGTCGACCGTCAAAGCGAGCTCATCAACATCATTGGGCTATTGCCAGACAAGTAATGTCATACTCAAATCCCTAGGCTACATCCATGAGCATAATGCTTAATAAACTAGCCTACAACATACTACATGCAATAGCCATGTCCACACGAAAAACACATATTAAGAGCCAATATATTTAGAGCACACATGTGACATCAAGAGCATGACACCTCTTAACGAAATGCCATTTCAATCAATCATACAAACACATGTTAACATTTCATCAAGTCACTACCTAGACAAATGTATTACACCTCATTTTCTAGGCTAATTCATAGCATATCATGCACTAAGATAGCCTATGACAGCTTCCGTAATGGCCAGCCGGCCGCAGCCCTCGCGTCCACATAACCCGACAGGTACCACACTTGTTGTAACAATCAATTTTTCAACAAGTATGTAGAGCACCAGTACCATTTAAAAGAATATGGTCAGATTCGAGATTCCAAGAGCTTTCCATAGAATCCAAGAACACCCCAAGCGGGCTTGGGCCGAAAGTTATGGTGTCCAGAAGTTGGATTACCTTGTATGAGCATTGGCGGCCTTACGGAACTAGCAGGGGCCTACTATTTTTCGTCATTTTCGGACCAAATATGAGCTCAAATTTTATCAAACTATGTATGGATGGATTCTAGACTCAAAGGGCTTTCTATAGAGTCCAAGAACACCCAAAACAGAGCTCGGAAGAGAAAGTTATGGCCGTCTGAAGTTAGAGGCCTTGCACAAATAGTGCAGTTGGACAGCTGCGTGAAACCCATGAAATTGCGTTCCCGGGGCTCCTTTAAAGCTCCTGTACATGCTATTTTTCCTACCTAAACTCATCCCAGAAACAACCCTATCACCTGACAACAAACCCGTCCTAATTGGGACCACAAATCGGCCATAAACATGACACAAAACTCATCCCGAACTCAGCCCAAAATTAGGTTCAAAGCTACCAAAAAAAAAACTGGACATCATAGCTCAAAACCAGAAAAAAAATCAATTTTTGTGTTCGGGAACACAACCAAATAGCCCCTAGGGCTCAACTGAGACCAAAACAGCATTTAGATGAAATATAAACCCGAGTAGGAAGGTTCCCTACCTGTTGGAAGCAAAGGCGAACTTTTTGGAGTCCAGGGCCGGACCCGGCCTTCAGAATTTACCTTTCCGAATCTTGTGAGATTCTTGATTTCGGTGTCTACGTGTTTGCCCTCAGCCAGTACTCCGACTTTAAAGTCTTGGCCCGATAGAGCCCAGAGCCATGTCGATCGTAAGTAAATCTTAGAGAGAAGGTGGGAACTTCTCTCATTAGCTTCTCCAAACCAAATCTTTGAATGAAAGCGTGATGTCGGGTGCCTGGCGTAGCCCTCGTCGAGTAGATAAACTTTAACTCTTGGCTCCGACGGTTCGACCCACCCAGATCTTAGATCGTAGGGAAAGGAAGAACTTTCTGTAGCATCTCTCACTCTCTCACGCCAGCTGCTTGTAATTGCCCAAAATAGGAGAAAAATACTTATTTTCTCTTGTCTTTTTCTTTAAGTTTAAATTGGATGTGAGGCCCGCTGCATGCAACGTCCACGGCTACGTCACAGGTTCGTTACATCCGAAACAATTTATTTTCGTCTCAGTTTAATTTATTTTAAATGAACTTAACTCAAGTCATTTCCTAACTCTCGAGATTTTTAAGAAATTCTTTTCCTGGGGTTACTAGATACCCTAACTTTAAAAATTCATAAAGAATTCCCACTACCTAGGAATTCAGCGAAACTTTTTTGAGGTATTCGTTTTCGTGAGACGGACTCAACGACACAGTCCATTTCATCATCCGAGCTCTGGGGAATTTTCTAGGCTTCCCTGAGCCATTTCAGCAATTTATTATTTAATTTTATACTTTTATCAAATTTTAAATTTTCCAGGGTTTTACACTTCCTGTCGCAACCTAAAAAGCAGGTAGCGACATGACTATACATTTTTAACTCCCACCTTATCGCAACCTCAATTCTAGTTACAACTGTTTTTACTCAATTCAGCTTCTATTTCTGGTCGTGACCTAGAAAGCATGTCGTGACTGAATGATTGCCCTTCTCATCTTTGCTTTTGTCGCAATTGTTCAAACTTAGTTGCAACATGCTTTTAATTGTTCAGCCTATTTTCATGTCGAGACATGAAATCGGTGTCATGACCTCAACTGGTGTCTTCAGCTTGTATTTTGTCGCAATAACAAATTCCCTTGTGGAGACCTTTCCAGTTAATTAAGCAACCATTCCTCGTCATGACATCAATTATCTGTTACGACCAGAGTTGTTTTCTTTCAGTGTTGCGACATATAGAACGGTGTTGCGACAAGATCTTTCTTTGAAACCCCTTCTCTGTCTCAACAACTTTTCTCTTTGTCATACTTGACTTTCGTTGACCTAGACTTCTTTCTTGTCGACGATGCCTTTATTAGCGACCTCGAATAATATCTCCGTCTGTCATCCACGTCGCGGCAAAATCCTTTGCCGAACTTGAGTCGGTTGAAGCGATCATTCCTTGTCGGGACATCGTTTTTACATTTGCGACAAAGAGTTAATCTTCTTTGGTGCGACATCGAGCGATGTCGCCACAAGATCCTTCTTTCAAGCTTTTTCTTTGTCTCTGCATCTTGTCTCTTGTCTCAACATTCTTCTCTTGGCCCCAGTATCACTTATTGTCGTGACCTCGATTCTCAGTCGCGACCTAGGGTCTTTGTCTAACAGAATTGCAGCAACATGCTTACTCAGGTCGTGACTTAAAAACTGCTGATATGAGGAATCCCTTGTCGTGACCTCACAAGTCTGTCGTGACCTAGTTGCCTTGACCAAATATATATTTTTCTTGCTGGAATTGCCAAGTCTGCTGTAAAAACCTGCAAAATATAAATTTGATAAGGTTTCCATATTTCTACATAAAAATCAGCAATTATATTGTAACACAAGTCAGAAAAATGGATTTAAAAATCAATGAGTTTTTAACTCATCACTATCCTCTTCGTCCTTACAGTTTGAGGTTGACTGACTATTTTGTGAGGGCTTCAGTGCCATTATTGCATTCTGATGGATCGATTGATGAGCCTACTGATATCGAGCATGTTGAGCTGCATCATCTTTTTTCATAGCTTCAGTTGCGCGGTGGAGCTCCTGACACTTCTACCACCTTGATCGCTCCTCCTTCCCCTGGGCGGTCTAGTGTGCTCGCTATGTGCTTTCCAGATGAGATAGCTAATTATGGGGGTATTGATAGGGTTATGTCGTCTAATGATTATGTTGAGGAGATACTCCCGATGGTTATTAGTTAGCCCGAGTTAGATTCTGCACTTAGTTATTTTCGTGTGCTTGCTTTGAGAGATGATGAGGATGCTCATATCTGCTCCGGATGATGATCACGATTACGGATGATGTTGTGATATTGCATCTCTTGATATTCTAGGACATATTGTGGGAGAGTCCGATTCTGTGGACCCACCACTTTTTTTTGATGTTTTGTCGGGGTTTGTCTCACGTTCCGATGATGTACTTGCCTTTTCATCTATGGATTTGAGCATTTTCGAGTATTCACTTGTCTCTTTTATTGATGATATTGATGCATGTGCACCTCATTCACCCACATCATAGATTCATGACATTGATGATGAGCCTTTGCAGCCTGATTTTGATGACAACTACCGGTCTGACTCCAATCATAGCTTTACTGATGAGCGAGTTTCACCTCCTTTTGATGACCTTGGGGCGAGTTGACCTTGAGTGACGGACTGACCTAGAGAGTTGAGGATCGGTACCACTTTGTCTACAGATGAGAGGGATAGGTTGCTCAGGTTATTCTGATCATACTTGGATGTTTTTGTGTGGTCATACGAGGACATGCCAGGCCTTGACCCTTCCATAGTTCAGCATCATCTATTGCTTGTGCCACATGTTAGACCGGTTAAGCAAATATTGAGGCGATTACACCCCTAATGGAGTTTGCAGGTGAAGGAGGAGATTCAAAAGCAACTTAGTGTTGGCTTCATGTCAGTGGTTCAGTATCCCGAGTGGTTGGCTAATGTTGTCCCTATTCCCAAAAATGACGACAAGGTTAGAGTTTGTGTGGACTTTAGAAATCTCAACAAGGCTAGCCCCAAGGATGATTTTCCCTCTCCCACTGATTAACATGTTGGTTGATAGTACTACAGGGCATGCAATGTTGTCTTTTATGGATGGATTCTCTTGCTATAATCAGATTATGATGGCTCCTGAGGATAAGGAGAAGACATCTTTTTTCACCGAGTGGGGCAATTATTATTATAGAGTCATTCCGTTTAGGTCGAAGAACATAGTTGCTACCTATCAGAGAGCAACTACTACACTGTTTCATGACATGATGCACAAGGATGTTGAGGTCTATGTAGATGATATGATTGTGAAGTCTTGTGATAGGGTAGATCACTAGGCAGCTCTAGAGCGCTTCTTCTAGAGGATCGAATGCTTTAGATTGAGACTGAATCCCAAGAAGTGCACTTTTGGAGTGACTTCTAGGAAGCTTTTGGGCTACATGATTAGTGAGAGAGGTATTGAGGGCAGATCCTGATAAAATTAGAGCTATCAGCAACATGTCCCCAGCGGTGAGTACGGGAATCAGGGGTTTCTTAGGTAGGTTGCAATATATTAGCAGGTTTATTGTTAGATTGACAGATACTTGTGAGCCTATCTTCCGACTTATGAGGAAGAAACAACCTAAGGTTTGGGATGATCGATTACCCGATGGCGTTTGGTAGTTAGAGTATTTTCTTTCCCCTCTTGCTTTGGTACCTCCCATGCTTGGACGACCTCTCTTATTATATTTGTCGGTTTTAGATATCGCTTTGGGGGGCATGCTAGCCCAGCTTGATGATTCCGTCAGGGAGCAAGCTATCTATTATCTGAGTAAGAGGATATTGGAGTATGAGACGAGGTACATTATGATGAGCGCTTCTGCTTAGCTTTGGTTTAGGCCACTCGGAGATTGAGACATTACACCCAATGAGTATTCCGTGCGGCTTGTTTCACCGTTTAGATCCTTTGAAATTTATCATTTGACATACCAGTTTAGGCGAGCAGACTTATATAGAATGGCTTGTGCTGGGCGAGAGTTTGATATTTAGTATGTCACTCAAAAGTCTATAAAGGGAGTGTTAGCGGTCAGCAGCCTCGCTTAGGTTCGCATTAGTAGAGTGATTGATGATGATTTTCCGGATGAGGAGATCGCAAGGGTGACTAGTTTGTCTGGTTGGCGCATGTACTTTGATGGTGTAGCTAACCATCTGGATATGGGATAAATGTTCTATTGATTTCTCCGCATGGTGATCATATCGAGATCGATTTGTTTGGCCTTTATGGATCGTTATCCGGCCATGAACAACATTGTTGAGTATGAGGCAAGTATCCTTGGGTTAGAGATTGCACTTGAGCTCGGGATTAGAAGGATGGAGATATTCGGTGATTCTAATCCAGTGATTAGACAGATCCAGGGTGATTGGAAGACCAGAGACGTGAAGCTTAGGCCATATCATGCTTATTTAGAGTTACTAGTACGAATATTTGACGACTTGAGCTACACTCACCTACCTAGAGCGCATAATCAGTTCGCTGATGCTCTAGCTACTTTGGCTTCCATGATTGACATTCTTGAAGGTGTGGTAGTTCGCCTCTTGCTAGTTGAGACTAGAAGTGTTCTTGCTTATTGTTGCTTAATTGATGAGTCAGGGTTTGATGATGGTCTGCCGTGGTATCATGACATTTATTAGTTTCTTAGATATGACACATACCTTGAGGGCCGTGATGGCCAAGGACAAGAGAGCTTTGAGACAGTTGGGTACCCGCTTTGTGATACATGGAGAGACACTATATAGACGTACATCTGATGGTGTGTTATTGTTGTGCTTAGATCGAGATTCAATTGAACGGGCAATGAGAGAGGTCCATGCCGGAGTTTGTTGGCCCCACATGGAAGGACATATGTTGGCTCGTAAGATTATGAGGACTGGATATTTTTGGCTAACCATGGAGACAGATTGTTGTCAGTTTGTTCAGAGATGTACAAAGTGTCATATGCATGGAGATCTCATACACGTTCCACCATTAGAGTTGCATGCATTGACCTCCTTGAGCGGTTCCCGGTCACGAGGCATAGATATTGTGGGAATATTTAGCGAAGTCTTCCTGAGTGGTCATGGGTTCATTCTAGTCGCTGATTATTTCAAGAGTGGGTGAGGCCACTTCTTATGCAAAACCATCTCGACCAGGTGGCCACCTTTATCGGATCATTACATTATCTGCATATATGGTTCCCTCACAGTTGATATTGGATAGAGGTGTGCATTTGAGGTGAGGTGACTTGCTGTCTGGAGATATGGCATCCAACATCACAGCTCGTCTGCGTATAGGCCGAGACAAATAGGGCAATAGAGGCCGCGAATAAGAATATTAAGAGGATTCTACGAAAGATGATTGAGACTTCTCGAGACTGGTCCGAGAAGCTTCCTTTCGCATTATAAGTGTATCACACCTTCTTTCGCACTTCAACAGGAGCCACACCTTACTCTCCAGTTTATGGCATGGAGGCATTTTTGCCCATTGAGATAGAGATGGGATCGCCCGAGAGTAGCCCTAAACGATGGGTTCGAGCGAATTAGGTTCGATCCTTTGTTTGTCGGCCTTTGTTATATGAGAGAGATTGAGAGAATTTGCTGGCCGTAATTCACGCTTACAAAAAATGGCTGTGCTTTCAAAAGCGGGTTAAGCACAGACCACTTTCTGATTGAGGCGATTTGGTTTGAGAGTTCTAAGAAGATTAGTCACCCGACCCTAGAGGGATTTAGACCCAACTAAATGGACCTTACATTATTAGAGAGTTGACTACAGAGGAATTTGCGTGGTTAATGGGCTTAGATGGGCCGATTAAGGCCAACCAACGTGGATCAACTGAAAAGGTTTTACGTTTGAGACCTTGGTCATAGGATGGGTGGCCATCATTTCGGTTAGCCATATACCTTATCACTTGTTACTCACATTTTTTTTATCGTGGCTAGCCCATTGAGCCTCACACACGCATTTTGATTTATTTTTCTCTTATAGCCCTGCTTACCTTTTCATACCTCGGATAAGGGCCCTCTTGTGTGTGGATGCCTTAGTTTAGGGATCTTCTGAGTTATGGACACATTGACATGTTCTTTATATCGCCTTACCACATTCACTTCCTTATATCCGTTCCATTTCATAGTTTTTATGTTTTCACCACTTTCTTTCTATCCGACTTCTCGTTATATCTCATTCTTTCACACTTAGATTGGTGATCTACTCATTTTATTGCATGGGGGTTTGTCATGTCATCCCTTCACTCATTCCATCGACATTTATTCAGAGACTTTTAGTTCATTTATTTCCATATTGGTTTGTCTCATTGTTTTATTCAGTCTATGCGCATAAAAAAAATAAAAATAGAAGGAAGAAAAAAAAGAGAAAAGAAAAAAAAGAGAAAAGAAAAAAAATATAAATAAATGCGCACATGTATGTATTCAGTATAAGTATTACTTGAGTACGTATATGGATTTATGAGGATCATTGTTTTCAGTGTATGTATTACTTGTGGGAGTTTGTATGTGAGGCTTCAGGATCCCGGTATCATGTGCTTACCTTGAAGTTTTATTAGTGTGGTATATGAGATGGCTAGATCCTCTCCCTAGGGACTCCGAGTCAGTGTCATATTCATCATCCAATTTGTCAACGACATGTCTTCCCCATGCAATGATTTGGGTAGATTCATCATATCATCATTAGTTTTTTCCATACTGTTATTTATCTTCTTGACTGCATACCTCTTATTTTCACATTTATCACTCTCATATGTTTATTGATTTTGAGTCTAATGTTTCACTCTACATCCTTGTCCTCTTACCTATCTCACCACATGTTATACTTTTTGCATCACATCATTGTCATCGGCGCTTCCATTGGATGTCTTAGTGTCCATGGCTCATGAGACTTCTTATGCACATGGCATTCTACACATGAGGGCACGGGTTTGATCATTGGGTGTTTGGGCCTAGTTTCCCTTCATTTCTTTTACCTTATCACACTGAGCTTACATTACGGTTCGTGTCATAAGACCACCTTGAGACATAGGTTGTTTTATTTAATGACATCTACTTTGATAGGTAGTCGAGACTTGGTCGATATCTGGACATTATTATGTGGCTTTTTCTAGGAGATGCCTTACTGGCGTTTGGATCCATTTCTAATTGCGGTTTTGGATGACCCGAGGTTCCCTTTTGTTATTGGGGGATGTAGGGATTTAGACTGATTCCTTGACATGCCATACTAGGGCATACCCTTGATATGTCAGGATCATTTGGATGTGTTTGTTTGTGTAGACAGATTCTTGCTAAGATGTCGAGCCACATTTTGATATTTGGGGGTTTCATCACATCTCTATCGGATGACATGCATGTCATACTTGGGCACATCCCTTATCCGCTAGGATCATCAGGAATTTGTTTGTTTGTGTATACAATCGTTATCGAGAGGATGAGTCTTGTTATTACATTTTCGAGATTTCATCATGTTTTGATATATGCCACACTAGGGCATATCCCTTATCTTTCGGGATCATTTGGAGGTGGTCGGTTTGTCCAGACAGTCTTATCGAGGACATGAGCCATTGTTATGAAATTTTTGGACTTCATCATGTTTCTATTGGATGTCATACTATCGCATACCCCTCTAACTTTGCCTTTACTATCTTCAATTCAGACGTTCAGACTTCGTCTTCTACATATCAGGCGTTCAGACTTCGCCTTCATATGGATCAAATGTTCAGACTTCATTTGCATCACATGTGCTAGCACCACAGTTTAGCTGTTTAGACTTCGTCTTTTGCATATCAGACGTTTAGACTTCGCCTTTATATGGATCAAATGTTCGAACCAAATAGTATCGCGTTCGTTGCTTTGCTTGATTGAAGCGTTAAGACCGTTTTACGCATATCAGTTCGGACTTAGCGCTTTATATGGATCGGTCATTCGAGACTTCATCTACATCACATTTTCTAGCACCACAGTTGAGACGTTCAAACTTCGTCTTTTGCAGATCAGGCGTTCAGACTTCATCTGTATCACATTTGCTAGCACCGTAGTTAGACGTTTAGACTTCGTTTTTTGCATATAAGGTGTTCAGACTTCGCCTTTACCTTCTACATCTTGAATAAAGGCGTTTAGGCTTCGCCTTTGTGTTTCCTCGTTCCAAGCCAGACATTTCGATGCCTTCACCATAGTTCAGACTCTCAGATTTTGTCTTTATCATAGATATCGCTACCAATATTCATGGTCGTTATAATCGCACACTTTGATCACATGGTTTATTTCGGTTGTCGTACTCTCCACTTGGATCTATGTCATGACTTTGCTAGCCTCCATGTTGTTTTGTCTTTTTGTTGTTTGCTTTTGATGTTTTTTTAGAACTCATTTTAGCTGCTTGAGTTTGAGAGAGTTAGTGTTATTTGTGGACACTTTTGGGGGTCTCCTTTATTCTTCGATAAAGTTCATCTCGTTTCACTCACTTTTCACACTTTCACTGAATTTCATTGTTCACATTCGTTACACTCATGAACTCTACCAAAGAGAGACATATTTGTAGACCCCAAAATTTACTCGCATGTTATTTTTATTATTATTATTAAATTTTACTTTTGATTTTGTTTTTTATTACTATTACTATTATTTTATTTTTTTCAAACCTTCTCATTCTCCTACTCCCTATTTCTCTCTCCACCCATCCCCTGTGACCAAACCTTACCCAACTACCCTCCCTCTCCTTCTCTTTCTCCTCTCAGTCTTGTAGCTCCCCTCCCCTTTTTCTCTTCTCTTACTACTCTTCCTCGGGTTTTCTTATTCTCCCCATTCTCATCTTTCTTCTTCTTTTTTTCTCATCAATTTTTACTCTTAAAATAAGCAAATTCAAACAAACATCACAAAGGTAAAAAACTCATTTTTTATTTTTTTTATTTTTTTATTTCCTATTTTTTTTCTTCTCATGTTGTCAACACTCTTTACACATTTTCTTTAACATAAAATGTGATGCCCCCAAGCAGGGTCGTTGACAACGAATCCAACTCTGAATAATCATGGATGTTAAGATAACCCGGCTTCCACTCATGAAAATCAGACAGAGTCTCCTTTATGCACGGGAGCTCTGGTATAAACATGTCCCAGCTGAGTTTATAATGATCCACCACCCGGGAGTCCACGTGCGAGTAAAATAATGACATGAGCCCACCGCATCAATACTCACAAAATATATATCCTAACCAAATATATTACATGGTTCAAGAGTTTTTACATTACTCTTAATTCAACATATATTAAAATTTACAATTCTAATACATGTTATACAAAATCAATATCAAAGCCACAATCTAGCTTTCTTCTAAACGCGGCCTCTAGTGAGCGCCGTCCTCGTGCACACTCCCTGTACCTAAAATAGTGATCCCTCGACAGGGTGAGCAAAGCCCGGTAGTTATAATTTCCTACTGGTAAACAATCACATTCAAGCAATTTCATGAACCTACTCGAATGTCTACATGACCCGATCCCATGTCAAGTCCTCATGACTCCACCCTTTGTATACCTAAGCCGAATGCGAGTAAAAATATCCAGTTTTCAAAACAAAAGCTTTTTGTTCTTGAAAACTCACTATCGAATTTCGGTAAATACATTGGACTACCCTCCGAGGCGAATTGCTGGATATTTCTCTGAAATAGTCATGGGTTCGCCTCCGAGATGAACTGTTGGACAACTCTCCAAGGCAATTCTTCGGAAAATCTTCCTTGAAATTCCTTTCACAAACATTTCCGTTTTTCTTTCAATTTCATGTCATGTACTCATTCCTAATATTCTAGGATGCCCCAGTGCATATGGAATGCATGATGCCAATTCCAACAAACTCATGTTAATATATTCACATGCATATATATTAACATAATTAGTCCCATGTCATCATGTTATGCAAATTCACAGCAAATACTAAAATTAGCTCACATGGGCTAATTGACAAACACAAGCAATTCATTTTGAATCACTCAACATCATAAAATCACACCAAAAATTCACATCACTATTCACGTGAATAGTGAAACCCTTGGGTTAGTGTTCACGGCCACCAAATTTGGGATTTTCTCCACTCGGTTCAAAGGTTTGAGACCGAATTTACGGCTAAATCGAGCCTCAGAATATCCCTAACCATAAACATGACTCTTAGCCAAAGAATAAACCAAGTAGGAAAAATCCCTACCTCTTGGAGTTGTTGGAACTCCTTCAAATCGGTGCCCACGCGTAGCCCTCGCCGCGTAGAACAACTTTACTTCTTGCTCAGGTCGACATTGTCAGAATGATTCGAAATCTAGAGAGAAGGAAGCTGACCACTCTAGAAATGCGAAATCTCTTTACGCACACACCCGTCCAGCCAACGCCATTTTACGCATTTTGCCTCTAAATGAAGAAGATGATATTGTTCATGTTTTGTCTTATAATCATTAAACTTTTATTTAATTCCCATCATGTCCCTTCTTCTAGATTTTTGACACTTGGCACTATTTAGGTCGTCCATTTCCATGATCTCTCTAATCTTGCAACATGTGTCACAAGAGTACATGTAGTGGGTGAATTTTGTCATGTCATATGTCTCTAAAACCTGTTTTACCGCACCAGAAACCCGGTGTCTAGAAAAACGTGAAATTTCGACGTCTCGGAATTTGACGAAATTCGATGTGGTAGCTAGATTTTGCGAGACGATTCCAACGATGAAGTCCATTTTGTCATACGAGATCTAGAAAAATTTCGGATTTTTACCAAAATTATCGTTTTACCATTTTTCAGAAAATTCGAATTTTCTCGGGTCTTATATTCTCCCCTCCTTTAAAGGAATTTCGTCCTGAAATTCTGGACAATCACAACAACTCACATACATATGCAACGTGCACTATACCATGCATGTAAACTAGTCATTTAAGTATTAAAGGACTAAACCACGTACCTTCATCCCTAAACAAGAAGGGATAGGTGGCCCGCATCGTGTCCTCGTGCTCCCACGTTGACTCCTCCACTCCACGATGCTGCCATAGCACCCTCACTAGCCTCATGGTCTTGCGTCGTAAAACCTGATCCTGACTATCCACAATGCACATTGGTTCCTCCTCGAAGGTCCCATCTGTGTCAACCTCAATCTCTCCTCAATCCACTACATGAGCTGGATTTAGAGTGTACTTCCGGAGCATGGAGATGTGAAATACCTCGTGGATACGACATCTTTGGCGGTAAAGCCAGAGCTTGTATACTTTCTGATTGCCTACCCTCTCGAGTATCTCGAAGGGCTGATAAACTCGGTGATAGCTTCCCTCGCTTAGAACCTAACCACCCCTCTTAGGCATTACCTTCAAAGAAGGCGTTATCTCGACGCCGGACACTAAGGGTAGGCGTCGCACGTCGGCATAGCTCTGCATCGACTCGGCGGGTGAGAGAAACTGTTTGTCGTATCAACTCACCTTCTCGGTGTCTATAATCGAATCGGGACCAGAGTGATGGAGCTCTCTCCACCTCGGTCTAACATAATGGTGGCCGGCATGGCTCCATTACAATGCACCTCATATGGTGCCATTTGTATGCGCGATAACTATTGTTGTGGCGAAAGGAATTCCACTAAGAGCGAGTGCTTTTCCAGTACATATGATCTAGGACTCATGCTCACAACATGTCCTCTAACACACAATATGGTCCTTCCCGATTTGACCATTTTAATGCAATGGGTGGAAAATTTGTACTCATGGTCGACCATTATTGCCCTGCTTTTTGGAAAATCTTCCAAAAAGTGCGCCGTAAACCTCGGGTCCCTATCCCGGGCACTATGGATACGGTACTCCATGTAAGCCCGGGACTATCTCGAATATACTGTCGATAGAATCTCTCCAATGTGAAGGTCATCGGCCACGACTAGAAAATGTCTGAGCTTAAGTGAGCAGTCATATCACTCATACCGCGTCGTGTCTCTGCGGTGTCCGTGGCAAGTGGGCCCTGGAAAATCAATCGTGACGTGCTCCAGCCACACTTAGCCACCTCCCGATGGGTATTTGAAGTATCCCTGTTGGCTTCTGGTGCTCAGCCTTAACCTACTGACACGTGAGACATCGTTGAACAAAGTCCCCTACTTGTCTTTTCATTCCTCTCCCGATAGTCTTGCGGCGAAAGATCTGGTACATCTTACGTTGCCACTTGGATGCTGTAATCGGAAGCGGTGAAACTCCCACGAGAATCTCCTCTAAAAATACCGTTGCGGGAACCACTACCGAGTCCTCTATGCGAAGACTACCATGCGTGTGGATGGTCCGACCCCTCGTCACTGTACTGGCCCATGCAGGTCACGATGGACACTATCTCCTCATCTTTCCCTTGGGACTCAATCACTATGCTCAACGAGGGCGATTAGTAGCTGCTAAACTCCCCGACGTACCACAGGTCTCATTTGTGCATGGCCCAGCGTACCGGTCTCGAGCATCCGCCACTCCCGGGAAGCTATACTAGCCAATGCTCCCCGTGACTTCCGACTGAGTGCATCAGCCACCACATTTTCCTTACCAGGGTGGTAATGCAAAGTGAAGTCATAATCTTCTAGGTACTCCATCCATCTGCGTTGCCTCATATTGAGGTCTTGCTGCATGAAAATATACTTTAGACTTTTATGGTCTGAGTACACCTCGAACTCCTTGCCATATAAGTAGTGGCGCTAAATCTTCAAGACAAAGACTACGGCCGCCAACTCCATGTCGTGTGGGAGTAGTCGCTCATGATTCTTGATTAGCGGGAACCATAGCTATTACCCTTCGAGAATGCATCAAAACACATCCCGGTCCGGCCCTCGAGAGGCGTCTGCCTACTTGTTTACCCCTGTCCTTTGTCCGGGACTATCAAGATAGGAGCTGAAGTAAGCCTCCTTTTCAACTCTTGGAATGCCTTCTTGCATCGGTCATCCTAATCAAACTTGACCTCATTAAGTTCGATCTAGTTTATAAGAGTCTTAGTTAATCGGAGAAATCCTCAATGAATCTCACATAGTACCCGGTAATCCCGGAAACTATGTATCTCGGTACGACTTCAACCTCTCCCAACTCATCAAGACTTGACCTTCTCGAGTCTGCCGGCCGCGATGCGGCGCCCACGTGTCCCAGAAAATCTCACACCTCGATGGCAAACTCACACTTGCTGAACTTGGCGTACAGCCGATGGTCTCTCAACAACTGTAACACAATCCTCAAGTGATACTCATGCTACCACTCTGACTGGGAGTAGATCAAAATGTCATCCACGAAGACTACGACAAACTGATCTAGATAGGGTTGGAATACCCTATGCATGAGATCCATGAATTCCATTGAAGCATTTGTCAATCCAAAGGGCATCACTGTAAACTCAAAGTGCCCATAACGCGTCCTAAACGCTGTCTTAGTGATATCTGTCTCCCAAACCCTCAACTGATGGTAACTAGTGCAAAGGTATATCTTGGAATAGACTCGTGCTCTCTGTTGGTGAAAGCAAATCATCGATCCTCGTGATGAGTAGATTCTTGATAGTAACCATTCAGCGTACGTAATCAATGCAGTTAAAGGGTCTTATCCTTTTCTTCGTAAAAGCGAGCTGGGCGCCCCATGGTGGGAGTGCTCGGTCTAATGAACCCCTTGTCCGGTAGCTCACGTAGGCGGACTCCCGAGTTCTATGACTCACGAGTTCTGGGATGGGATGGGCGAAATACCTGGGTGTAACTCGATACTGAAGTCTACAACCCTCTGCGGAGGTAATCCCGGTAGCTCATCTGGAAAAACATCCTCATACTCAAAGACTACTTGAAGTAGATCTAAGTCCGGTCTCACCTCGTCCTCCAGGGTAAGGCTTGCTAGCCAACCCAACTGTCCCTGACACCTGGACTCGTACACCATCTGGGGCAAAATATCATGCTTGTCCCCCTTAAATACAACACGAGTACCGTCTTGCGTGTAGGCGGTAACCCTCTTATGCTCTGTCGATGTGACCCTACAAGTGTCGACGATCCATCCCCAAGGATGGCGTCGAACTCGACATGTCCATGATCCTCGAGTCACTATGAGTAGAGTCCAGAGATCTCTAACTACGCAACCCGACATATCATCCCTATCCTCGCCCTAATCCCTAGGGAGAACTCACATACAAAGGCTCCTCAGGCCTCAACCTCCTAAGCCCAACTCTATCTAAGCGATGCAACAATGAATGAATCGGCCTTTGAGTCAAATAACACTCTTGCCCATAGGCGAGAGAGGATGCGGCTGATACCTGTATAAGGCGGGCGTCTGGCCGGCTCGGCCGGTGGTGTGATGGCATAGACACACCCCTGAACCCCTGACGTCCCTGCCTGTGGGCCTCGTCCTCTGCCTTGGCCCATAACCTGGCCTCTTTGGCCTGCTTGTGTAACGGGAGGTGCCTGTGCAGCTCCTTGATTAGTACCCAAATAGTGCAATTTCGAGCCTTGTTTATAGCAGGTTTTATGCGCTTTTTGTGTATAAATCGACTTTAATAACCTAATCGATGCATTGAGGTCCCGACTTAGTCACTGATCACATTTTGTATCCATTTTTAGTAGTTTTGCAGGTCAAATGCCTCATTTTCTTCAATTCGATTCAACCACGATGAACTCGAGCCAAATTCGAAGGTGCATGCTCGAATAAGAGGAAATTCGGAGAAAAATTGTTGAAGAAGGGAAAAGCAAGCTGTGGAAATTTTGAGGGTTGCAAAAATTAGCGACCTACTTGAGTTGCATTAGCCGAGTTAATTTTGAAAACACATGAATTTTAAGTAGGTTCTTGAGTACAACCTTCTCACCCAGTTAGCGCTTTTGACCCGCCTTTTTTGTGGTTTATTCAAGTTTGCCTCATGTAATTTTGGTTCATTAGCACACTTTTTGTAATTTCCTTATACTAAGCTTTATATAAACTCGGTCCTGCTTGTCAATCGACTTTCCTCCGTGTGTCAGGAAATTTGGCGCAGCTTCCTCCCTCTGCTGTTGGTGATTTTCTCTTATTCTCTCTTCACTTTCTTGCACTTTCTTGGTAGCCAAACACCCCTTGATGATGAAAAATCAAGGGATGCTCGGCTAAACCCCCCTGATCCTTGAAGGGGAAGGCCACTGGGTGCTGATTTTGGGCTTAGCTACATGTTCTCATGCTCTTTATGTATGCATTTAAGGGTATTTGTGCTCTTGTTTCTCACCTTAGGTTAAAATCTCTTAGGCATGCTCTCCCTAATGTGTATTTGGCAAGCTTTTTGGGTTCAGTGGATACTTTCACTAGATCCACGAGTGCTAGTTATTGTCTCTATTAGTTCTTGTAGGGTAGGTTTTGAGATATGTTCTCAGATTAGGGACATTTTATGCCAATCAAGTGCCATCTTTCAGAAAAACTTTGGGGTTTAGGTTTAAAGCTAAATGAGATCCGGTTCGGGAAATGACTATATGTCATGATCTCCAACACGAGGAAAAAGACCAGAGGACATGTCGGTTAACTTAGAACCCTAAGCCCAGTGGCCCGAGACTTCAAGAAATTCTTTTAACCATTTACTTTAGTTATTTCAGTTTTCAACCATTCACACATACTGTTTTTCACAAACCACAAAAATCAGCGAAAACATCATTTTCTAATGCATTACCTTTCTCTCATGAAGAAAACCCATCCCGTGTTCGACCACAGAGCCACTATCTTCGCATTAGCTTTGCTACGTCCGGTGTAGGAATCATAGGATATAAATTTTTTTTTTGTTGATTAGAACACCTACTTGCTTTAAACTTGAATCAAATGGCGCCGTTGCCAGGGATGGTGCCCTAGTAAGAAAGAAAAGCAGTGAACTTGTGATTCACATCACAAGTTTTGATGCAATCTCATTTCTTTTTTATTTTACCATTTTTCCCCACTTGCAGTTCACTGCAGGGGAGTTTGAAAATTTCACTACAGGGAGTTTAGAAAGAAAACTTCTTGTACTAAGCTGTACCCTATTTTGATTTTAGTAACCATAACCTTTTTGTTAGTCTTGTTTTTGTTGGTTTCTTGCTTGTAGTGTGTTCACTTAGCGGCTTATACGATGGGACGGCTCTTGCGACGGTGGAAAGAGCTAGGTGTTCCAAGCCCGAACAAAGAGGCGTGAAGTTAACACGCACACCAATAAGATGGAGACCCCTTTGAAAAACGTGAGCCAACGGGGGTTAAGTCGGAACTGATGCCTACCGATCGATGAGGTTCACATACACCCACCAAGGGTGAGTGCACCCTCATGCATTATACCCCCTGCAGCGGATGTTGCAGTGAGACCTTATTTGGTGCCCCTGCTCCGACTTTTCATGGTATGGGCGAATCCATACACACATATTCGGGTTCGAGAGGTTGCCTTGCTTTCAAGGAGTGCATTGATATGGACTTGCTCGGTAGCCTTCACTTTGACCCTCAAAGATAAAGCCAAAGTTTGGCTTAATTCATTAAGGCAAAGGACCATCAGAAACTGGGCTGAGTTGCAGGCGGAATTTTTGAAGAAGTTCTTTAGTGCCCATAAGACCAACAATCTGAAGAGGAAGATCTACACCTTTGCAGCTCATGAAAGTGAAAGATTTTATCAGTGCTAGGAAAGGTATCTTGAAACCATCAGTGCATGCCCTCGCCATGGCTTTGATACATGGATGCTAGTGAACCACTTCTACGATGGAATGTCCCCTTCCATGAAACAACTCTTGGAGACCATGTGTGGAGGGGACTTCCTCAGCAAAAATCCGGATGAAGCCATGGACTTTTTGAACTACGTGGCTGAAACCTCCAAGGGATGGGATAGAAATTTGAACAGGAAGTGAGAAAATAAAACCAATAGTAAACCCAGGGAGGCATTTATTCACTGACGGAGGATGTGGAACTAAAAGGCTAAGTTGTCCACCCTAAACAGAAGGATGGAAGAACTTGAGCAGAGAAACCGAGTAGAGTGCGGGTAGTGGTAGGCATCCCAGCCTGACCATGTTTCAATTGTCAATCTCTTAGGTCACCAAGGAGAACATTGTCCAATTTCTCCCTCGATAAAGGGTTTGATGGTTGAAAATGCAAATGTTAATGGGACAAAATAGGCCTGGCGATGCGGTATGGCAACACTTATAATCCCGATTGGAAGAACCACCCTAGCGGCGGGCTGAACCTCGTATATTTCCCCGGGGTCCACCTCTCGTGACGATACCAACCTCATCACCCGTGGAGCAAGCTATCATGAATTTGAGCAAGGTGGTGGGGAATTTTGTAGAGGAGCAGAAAACTATCAATGCTTTCGGATTAACGAAGAATGAAAAGGTAGCTCCATGGACAAAAGAATCGATGGGCTTCACAAGAAGCCTAAATCAAAATTGATACCATCTGAGTCATCCATCGGTAAGCTTGACGATCGACAAGTGTAGGAAAGGGTTGCTTCTTAGACCTTTGCCCCGATCTAGGGAATTGCATGAACTAAACTTACGTGACCTACGAAAAATGGATAAAGTCACTTGCGTATCACTTTAGTGGTAAGGAAATTGGCGACCGATGCCCAAACTACTTGCGAAAAACCGAGGAGGAAACGGGAGGAAGAGAAGGCGGAACACATATTCATTAAAGAGGATTCGATGAAAGAGCGTGCCTCCCACATTCAAACCTTTGAGAGGTAAAAGAAGGCTTCTAAGCGAAGGCATCCTGATCTTGAGGCAAATCAATTGAACATCCCAGCATGACATGTCAACTGGTCCGACCTATGCAAAATTTCTAAAGGACTTGTGCCTGATCAAAAAAGGGTTGGGCATTGACAAAAAAGCCTTCACAATAGAAGCCCAGTCTGACTCCATTAAATCCAGTCTGGAGACATGGTTAAATACAAAGATCCAGGGACCCCCACCATTTCAATCAACATTGGAGGGACCCGCATAGACAAGACCTTCTTCCCGGATTTGGGAGCTAGTGTCAACCTATCTTGCCATATTCGATTGTACAACTTGATTAGGTTTGGGAGAGTTGAAGCTACCCGATATCACCTGTCCTTAGCGGATCGATCAGTGAAAATACCAAAAGGGATAGTTGAGGATGTCTTGGTAAGATAAATGATTCTACTATCGGTGGGGTTTTGTAGTTCTTAATCTGTGAGCCAATGGCGAGCACTCACGAGTGCCCATCATGTGGGAGGTCGTTTTTGGCCACATCCCAATGCTATAATCAAATCAGAGATGGGGTTATGTAGCTCACCGCGAGCATTGGGACAGACTGGCGGATGAGTGACGGATGAGCCAGGCGAGGATGAGGCGAATCGAAGAAGTTTGCACAGTGGCACAGTGTAGAAACCTGATGCTCATAAAGCTGCCGAAGTGTGAGAACCGCGAAGCGGAGTTAATGAAGGATCAAGCGCATCGGTCACCCTTCTTGCATACATCATTCCACCCGGCACACCCGAGAGCATAATGCTTAACAACGGGCGAAGTTAGACAGCTGCGGCACACCTGGCGCACTGCGAGAATGGAAGCTTCTCCTCGCGACCCCTCCGTGAAACCCTCTGCCGCAGCATATAGCAGTGGATTTCGGCGAGAACTTTGAAACCACTCCAAATTTTACTGAGATTTTTGTTTTATTTTATTGCAATTTTTGAGTTAGGATTTTCATTAATATCCTTTAATTTCGAAAAATAGTAAATTTCCTTATTTTTCAAGCTTAACTTCTCATAAATTTTGGTCTTGTGTTGTTGCAGGTGTTCTAGTACAAGGGGAGCAAAATTTGCCTGAGAATCTCAGGTTGTGAAAATTTTCGCAACCTGCGAATTTTGTAGGTTGCGAAAATTCGCATCCTGATGGCACTGTTCATTGTCTCCCCTGCAACTCTTCGTTCTCTCTTCTTGAAATTTCCTATGACCACTGCATTTAAAATTATAATCTTTTAGACGATTAATTAATGGTCACTAAATGCCATTAATTGATCATATCTTCCACCTACCCCTCCTCCCTATATAAACCACTTGTTTTCTTTCATTTTCATTTATTCATCCTTCCGGTTTACGAAAAACCCGTCTCTCTCAGTTGCTTTCCCTTAGGCGGCCGATGGCAAGACTAGAGGAGATCATTCCTTTCGGCCGCAGGTGCGCTAGGGTCCCACTCCCCCTGCCGGGACCTCTACTCCGGGCCCGGCTCGGTAGCCGGCCGCCTCCTCGGTGTCGGCGCGCCTCCTTTATAAGTGCGCTCCTCTGCCTTCTTGTGGCGCCAGCCTCAGCGTGCTGCTGCGCTCCCCTCATTCGCGCCATTGCTTCCCACCTTGGTGCTGTCCGGGGCATTCTTTGCCCCCGATCACGGGGTTCCTCCTCTCTATTGGCCTGCTGGGAATATCATACCAGTTGGCCTTACTCTTGCTGCTCGTACGCATCCCGGGGCTGGCCGGGCCCACCACCAAGAGGGCCGGACTTGAGGCCTAGAGTTCATCCATGGGTTACAGGTGCCACCCTCACCACCTTATCGGGAGTATTGTAGGACCGGGACACTGTCCTCTGCATCCATCGTAGGGAGGCACACTTCCTGCGACCCCGTCAGGGAATGTTGGTATCAGAGGAGAGATTTCCATGGGGAGGTTTCTGATCTCGAGTTTTCGAGTGGTGAGACTCAGAGACCTCCATGCTCCTCGATGCGAGGAGATACCATCTAGAGTCGTTCATGGTGTCACGTCGATTCTATTATCCTCGGGTAGTCATAGAGTTCTATCATACGATGACATCTAGGCGTGAGGCCAACCCGACTGCTCTGCACTTTTCTATCGACGGTTGGCCAGGGATACTTCGGGCCTTCGATATCACAGCTGCTCTTCATTTGCCAGTGGTCCTCGCCAATGCCGCCGACTATAGACAGTGGCCTCATCCCTCGACCAGGGAGATGGTTGGCTTCTCTCCATGGACCTTCTTGGTGGGACTGATATTGTGCAGGCGGCACCTCGGCTTATGCTTTGATAGACACATTTTGAGGTCTAATATGTTTCCACTCCAGCATATCGTTCAGAGGAGAGGAGCTATTTTGGAGGTTTTATATCGCATTTCAGAGGGCTACTGGTTCAGCCCGGCAGAGCTGATTATGACGTCCTTATTTCATTTCGAGGACAGGGTCCACCATCGGAGTTTGCCCCACGCTGAGTCCATGCCTCTTCTATTTCCTTGACTATTATGTCAGATTCTAGAGCACATCGGGTTCCCGGCCGAGCCTCGATTAGACATCGCCTTGGTGTGGGGCCACCACTCTTTGTCGATCGGTGGCGGGCTAGGCCTCGTGCCTTCCATCTTCCCCCTCCGGGATCCAGACGAGGATGGCGGTGATGATGATCACGGGGGGACTGTCCCCTATAGTTGAGCCTGCGGGGAGCCTCCGGCTCGGCTTCATCGATACCCCCACCCGGTCTCTTGACTCCACTGGAGCCACGGTGCCCGGTGAAACCGGCACATCAATACCGCCGAGGCTCAGTGCCCTCTGCCCCTCGAGGCCTTCGGGCCCCATGCCCGGCTGCTTTCCGGTCGGATATAGGTTGGGCGGGCACCTCCTACACTACCCGTGGTACATTTACCCCTCTCTACCAGGGACTTCCTGGCTCTCATGGAGACAGTCCGCACATTTTCCGCCGCTCTGACTTCATTTACGGCTTCCGTACCACACGCGGGGATGGCGCCGAGGGCTCGCGTAGCCGCGAGCCGGCGGGCTATCCTCATGCAACTCTGAGCCACTTGGGCCTCCTGGCATCTCCCATACCCCTGCTCATGCCTCGGCTATCCACCACGGCGGGGATCACACTCCTCCACGATCGGCCATTGCGGCTTCCAGCAGATGTGTTGGCGGCTGCGGCGGCATCGGCCACTTCACCCGTGACACCTCGGCTGCCCGGTGGGGATGATCCTTCCCGGCCATCGATTGAGGAGAATTACCACTTCATCCATGCTTTCGTTAAGATTTGCGGGCGATTTAGTGTTGGAAGTGATGTTCATACTTTTGACTTTAGTTTTACTTGTACCACATGCCCAGCAAAGCCCATTTTTGTATATTTAGAGGCTTGCTGTTTACATCATTTTGAAAAAGTCGAAAATTTTGTAAATTCACCTTGATATATATAATACAAATCTATTTTTCTACACTTTTGCATCTAATTTTGCCCTTATATTGTTGTGGTTTTGCCTTTCCTGTAAATTGAAAAGTTGAAGCACTGTATGATACCAAATGCTAGAATGGTTCCATACTTTGATTAAGGTTATTGGTGGAGTTGAAGACCACAGTAATTACCCCTGTCTTCCACCATTCTCTAGCCACACCTACGGTTCCGTAGTTTTCATCAATAAATTTTGAAAGTACTTTGTCTCCTTACTTTACAAAACTGGCCTTAGCATCGTTGACTAGATTAGAGTTCCTTAAGAAAGAAGGCCAATGAGTCTTCAAAAAGAAAAAGAAAAGACAAAAGAAAAGAGTCAAGTAAAGCTCGGCCGCTTTGCCTTGAAACCGAGCAGTCCGAGGGGGTCTCACAGTAAAAGCCTTTAAAACGCTTACAGTGCCTTAAACCAGTGGTTGAAGTCCATAGACTTAGTGCTAATACATGGGTGGATGGGTGAGTTTATGATTGTAGGTGTTGGATTCTAAAATCATTGAAGTCTGGGGAATTGAAACCATTAGAGTTTTTGGTCGAAAGATCCTTTTAACTTGATGCCCTAAACCTTAGTTGGTTGCAGTCATCGGTGGATCAGATTACGGACTTTGGTGAAGTCGAGTTTTCAGCATTGTGCCCTACAATACAATAGAAGTATGAAATAAGTATGGAACTGAATCTATTTAGGTTAGTCAACAGTCTAAGGCATTGGTAGTAGTTTGGTTGGGGGGTAGCTTGCAGCAGCTGGTGCAAACCCGATCCGCCTAAAAACACTTTTGGTGGAATTTAAGGTTGATTTTCTTGGAATGCACACTGCTCTAAACTTGTTCCTGTATGGCACTCATTCTCCCAAGCTGGTTTTATACAATGTCCCAAGCTTTCATACTAAAGGTCAGGCATCACTTTTACACACACTTCTGAGCAGACCGATCCATTTTGCAAAAAGCATATCCTGCGTGATCTTCCGCTTCTTTTATGATGCTTCAGGACTAGCAGTAATGTCGGTTGGGGGAGTGATTGGTAAATAGTGCAATTTCAAGGCCTTGCTTGTTTATAACTTGGAGTTTTATGCGCTTTTTGTGTCTTAATCGACTTTAATAACCCTAATCGATGCATTGAGTCCGAGCTTTATCCTTGATCACATTTTGTAGCCGTTTTAGTAGTTTTGTAGATTCGAATGCTCGTTTTCAATCAGTCGATTCGACCGTTGTTGATGCAAAATCCGAGTGTGGCGATAGAAATGAGCAAAATGTAGAGAGTGTTTCGAGAAAGTCGACGTCATTGATTGATAATTCGTATTATATGATTGTTATTGAGTGCTTGTGAGCATTGGACATCATCATAGTAATTAACATTAAGCGCAATTCATATCTGAGCGACTGATGTCAAATAAATCATTCCTATCGTCGAGTAATCAGTGCTTACCTCTCAGTATCAAATGGCCTTCTCTTCTTCTCCTCACCTCCCCGCACTCTGCCATTTTCTGTGATTAAATCAAAGGACCTCTGCCAATCCACAAGCAGCAGTGTTAAAAATGTAGCTGTGTTCTATTCTCCTTCATATTATGCATTTAGGGGTATTTGTGCTCCTGTTTCTCACCTTAGGTTAAAATCTCTTAGGCATGCTCTCCCTAATGTGTATTTGGAAAACTTTTTGGGTTCAGTGGATACTTTCACTAGATCCACTAATGCCCAGTTAGTTGTCTCCTATTAGTTATTGTAGGGTAGGTTTTTGAGATATGTTCTCACCGTTAGGGACATTTATGCCCAATCAAGTGCCATCTTTCAAGAGGAAAACTTTAAGGGGTTAGGTTTTAAAGCTAAATGGTCTCAAGTTCGAGAAATGACTATGTCATGATCTCAACACGAGGAAAAAGACCCGAGAGGACATGTCGGTTAACTTGAACCACTAGCCAGGTGGCCTGAGACTTGAATTCTTTTAACCATTTACTTCGGTTATTTCAGTTTTCAACCATTCACACATACTGTTTTCACAAACCCTAAAACTCCAACGAGAAAACATCATTTTCAATGCATTGTAACTCTTCTCTCATGAAGAAAACCCATCCTCGTATTCGACTGACCTTATCTGCAGTAGCTTTTGCCTAAATCGGTAGTAAAATCTAGGATATAATTTTGTTGATTCGAACACCTACGCCCAGCCTAAGCGAATCACTCCACAGAGCGTCTTGGCTCCTCTGGCCTGTACTAGGCTGTGGAGGACTATAATGTATCCTCTCCGTCCTATTCTTGGCCCCAGGGCTGCGTTGTCCGAAACCACAGGATCCACACTGTCTGCAGGGGCAATCCCTTCGATATGTCAGGGCTGCGGCAATGGTAGCACACCATCTGCCCGGCTGATAGAGGCATGCGATGCATCCACGGCCGGATGCCTTTGCCTTAGAACCCTCGTGAACTAGAAGCCTTTATCTTCTTTCTGTTTAGAAGAGAAGGCCGACTCTCCTTCATGTTGCTACTAACACGCATCCCAAGTGCCAGAGCATCCTGATCTCTTTCTCTATGAGTGATGTCCCAATCATGGAGTCCATGTCTGTGGCGGGGGAATCCTCTTATCACGCCTGAATGGACAACTTTGGCTCATTCTCGAACCTCGACTTTGGCCGTATGCAGCCCCGCGTAATCATCGACCAAAGCGGGCTAGCTAGTGAATCTAGCCACATAATCCATCAGTCATGGTTCCTGCTTGACTCTAGGAACTCCCGAGCCTTCGCGTGGCGAGCAATGTCCGAATATTTGCCCATGAAAGATCCTTGGAACTCTTTGATCATTGCCTCGCTAGGTCTGAGGTCTTTTGATTCCACCATACTTGGGCCTCACCCTCTAACTGGAACGCAAGTAGTCTAATCCTGGTCGTGTTAAGGTAATCTCCATAGCCTCTAACACCTTTTCGACCTACATGAATCAATGGTCTGCCACCATCGGATCTCCTCCCCTTGTGAATGTCGAAGGATGATGTGCCCTAAACCTCTAGAGGTTGCTCGGACCTCCCTGGCTACTTGCTACACTAGCCTGTGCAATAATGCATTTGCAATCCCTCTGACCTCAATAAAAAGCACAACTGGTCAAATCTTGGTGGTGCGACGATTACCCAGTGAACACCTTCTCGTCCTCGCCCTCGCCCTCGATTAGCCATCTACATATGTCAAATGACAAGTTTAAAATTCAATGCAGTATCTTTAAAAAGTAAACACAACCGAGACACTATTCACATATAGAAAAATTTTATACACTATGTCCATGCATTCATAGGTAATGCAAGACAATAATTTCATATTTTAAATCATGTCTGACAAAAATTTTATTTTATAAAATTTTACTTTATTTTTATTTTTTAAAATTTATATATATATATATATATATATATATATATATATATTTTTTTCATTTTCAGTAGAACCAAAAATATTTATTTTAAATATTTTTTTCCTGTTTTACACCTTTGTGAACACATAAAATTTTCTCCTCAACACATCATTTTTTTTTTCATCTCCAGTAGCCTCCTTGCTACTCCTAAATGTAGTAACTTGAACATTGCAATTCATACAAACTCAAAATTTTCAAGAGTTTAATTACAAACTCTTTTTCTTGTCCTAGCCCCGGAAATTTTCTCGAAATTTCACAACACAATACGTTTCATGTTCAAAACTAGAGCTCTTGTCGAGAAATTTTTTTTTGTTAATTCTGGACTATTTTCCCAAAATTCCTCAAGCGACTTGTTCTCACGCTCAAACCACCAGTGTTCAACATTTTTCCTATATTGCTATTAACCTTAAGCACACAAATCACACAATCACACATGACCGCGACAATCATCGGAGTGCCTGAGGAATCATTGATCTAACGTGCCATCAAGTCCTAGGTAATCGCTTTTGCTTACTCTAAGTATTTATAAACCAAGGCTACGATGCCAAAATTTTGTGGTATCGGGACTAAACCTATGGATACCCAGGCTCGAGGCTCTAGGTAATCATTTACCTAGCTACGATGCAGGATTGACGTCCCAAGAGCAGGCGGTCGTTGACAGCACATCAACTGCGGAATAATCGTGGATGTCGGGTAACCAGACACCACTCATGAAAATCGGGTAGAGTCTCCTTTGTATGGGGAGCTCTACCAAGGTACAAACCTGTCCCAACAAGTTTACAATGACCACACAGGGTCCACATGCGAGTAAAATAATGGCCACTTGGGCGCCTGCATCAATACTCACAAAATATATATCCCAACCAAATATATTATATGGTTCAAGAGTTTTTACATTACTCTTAATTCAACATATATTAAAATTTATAATTCTAATACATGTTATACAAAATCAATACCAAAGCCACAATCGGCTTTTCTAAGCAACGACCTCACAGTGAGTGCGGGTCCTCGTCACACTCCTGGCATGCTTGAAATAGCGATCCCTCGGCGAGGTGAGCAAAGCCCGATGATGATAATTTCCTGCTGGTAAATAATCACATTCAAGCAATTTCATGAACCTACTCGAATGTCTGCATGACCCGATCCATGTCAGAGTCCTCATGACTTCCTCACATATGCACAAGCGAATCACGGTAAAAATATCGATTTTTCAAACAAAGCTTTTTGTTTTCGAAAACTCCTCTGAGCCCAGAGTAAATGCATTGGACTACCCTCTGAGGCGAATTGCTGGATATTTCTCGAAGCGATCCTTAGGATCGCCTCGAGATAGTGTTGGACAACTCTCAAGGCAATTCTTCTGAAAATCTTCCTTGAAATTTCTTTCACAAACATTTTCGTTTTTCTTTCAATTTCATGTCATGCACTAACTCCTAATATTCTAGGGTGCCCCAGTGCATATGGAATGCATGATGCCAATTCCAACAAACTCATGCTAATATATTCACATGCATATATATTAACATAATTAATTCACATAAATCATGTGTCACGAATTCACAGCAATAACACAAAAATTAGCTCACATAGGCTAATTGACAAACACAAACAATTCATTTTGAATCACTCAACATCATAAAATCACACCAAAAATCCACGTCACTATTCACATGAACAGTGAAACCCTTGGGTTAGTGTTCACGGCCACCAAATTTGGGTTTTGCTCCACTCGGTTCAAAGGTTTTGAGACCGAATTTACGGCTAAATCAAGCCTCAGAATATCCCTAACCATAAACATGACTCTTACCCAAAGAGACCAAGTAGAAAAAGATCCTTACCTCTTGGAGTTGTCGGAACTCCACCAAATCGGTGCCCACGAGTAGCCCTCGCCGCGTAGAACAACTTTACTTCTTGCTCCGTTGAGAACCGACGGTCCGAATGACTGGAAATCTAGAGAGAAGGAGCACACTCTTTCTCTAGAAATCTGGAATCTCACTTTACGCTTTTTCGTCGACCCGCTGCCCATTTCACCCATTTTGCCTCTCGCGCGGCGAAACGTAGCGCGACGTGTAACATTGCTTATGCCATATTGCAACGTCGGACGCCGATAACGTTCATGTTTGTCTGTATCATTAAACTTTTATTTAATTCCCATAATGTCACTTTTTCTAGATTTTTGACACTTGGCACCATCTAGGCCGTCCATTTCCATCATCTATCTAATCTTGCAACATGTATCACAAGAGTACATATAGTGGGTGACTTTTGTCATGTCACATATCTCGACCGTTCTGTTTGAAATACGGTGCCTAGAAAGCGTGAAATTGTATCTCGGAATTGACGAAGTCGGCGTGGTAGCTAGATTTTCGAGAAGATTCCAACGATGAAGTCGTTTGATCGTCGATCCTAGAAAAATTTGATTTTACCATTACGTTTTACCATTTTTGAAGAGTGAATTTTCGGGTCTTACATAAAATTCACACACACACACACAGATATATATATATATATATATATATATATATATATATATATATATATATATATATATATATATATATATATTTGTGTCGATTAATTTTCTTTATGAGCTATTATGGTATTCATGTATGTTGATATGAACAATTGTTGTTGGTGAAATTTATGTTATTAGCTTGAATCTTGCATTTTTCTCTTACTTTATTGTATTTAGGTTTATTTTGGGTTATTTATGTGTAATTATATTTTTGTGTGTTAATAGCTAACTTGAAAAAAAATTTCATAGACCTTAAGTTGTCAAATATTAAATTAGAAGTTTTTTTAAATATAGTTTAAATTTTAATATGTGAAATTAGTCTTGAATAATAGAAAATTAAATTTTATAATATTTGAATTTAATCTAAGTAACCACTTTTGGAATTGTTAATTGACATAATTTTTATTTAATTTAGTATGATTGAATGTTATAATTTTATTTTGAATTAGGGTTAAATTATTAAGCCCATCAAATTAGGCCCAACCCATTAGTCTAGGCCCAACATAATTAGGTCAAACCCATTAGTTTAAGCTCATTAGTCTAGGCCCCAACATAATTAGGTCAAACCCATTAGTTCAAGCCCATTAGTCTAGGCCCATCAAATTAGGCTAAACCCATTAGTTCAAGCCCATTAGTTTAGGCCCAACATAATTAGGTCAAACCCATTAGTTTAAGCTCATTAGTCTAGACCCATCAAATTAGGCATAACCCATTAGTTTAGACCCAATCGATTAGTTTAAGCACATTAGTCTAGGCTCAACCCATTAGTTTAACCCAATTAGTCTAGACCCATCAAATTAGGCCCAACCCATTAGTTCAAGTTCATTAGTTTAGGCCCATCAAATTAGGCTCAACCCATTAGTTTAAGCCCATTAGTCTAGGCTCAACCCATTAGTTTAAGCCAATTAGTCTAGACCCATCAAATTAGGCCAAATCCATTAGTTCAAGCCCCTTAGTCTAGGCCCATCAAATTAGACCCAACCTATTAGTTCAAGCCCATTAGTCTAGGCCCAACCCGTTAGTTTAAGCCCATTTGTCTAGGCCCATCAAATTATGCCATATCCATTAGTCTAGGCCCATCAAATTAGGCATAACCCATTAGTTCAAGCCCATTAGTCTATACAACTATCGCCGAACAGTATTACAAGCTACGTTTACATAGGGCGACCCGTTAGTTAACTATCTAGGCCCACCCCTTAGGTTAATTTACCGACCCTTTAGGTCATTCGACCAAGTCTTTGGCCACGTATTTTGATCGGCTCTTTAGCCCGTCAAATTTTGTGACACCCCAAAACCCGGGGGTCCCATTGACTACCGTCAACCTGCGGAAACCTGTGTGTCTCATGTCATGAGACCCATACATGAGTAAAATGGCCCAATAGGGCCCATCATCATACTCGTCCATACGTTTACAAGACCATACATTTCTATAAATCTAAGAATTATTACATCACTCCTAATACAAAACATATATTAAAACTAGATTAGTTAATATATACACAAAACAAGAATCAAGGCCACGATCAGGCCCGGCTTCATAATCCAGGCCTCCTAGGAGCGTAATGCCGCATTACATGCTGCTGAAAAAGGGTCACGATAAGGTGAGCTAACGCCCGATGAGATAAATCCCTATAAGGGCTATTTCCTACCTAGGTGCACATGCAAATGATCATTTCACGATCAAACCCCGCAACCCAATCCAGGTACGCCCATGTTATCTATCATGAAAAATCTACATGCATGTATGAGACGACTGCTTTATACATGGCCCCATCCACAAGGTCAACCTCCGACCCACCACCTAACGCAAAGTGCCAATGGGAAATGATCTTGGGTCAATTAGACTCCCATCACAACCGTAGTCTATGTGATATTTATTTAATCGTTTCGTGTCTTTTTGGAGCCTTGAGAACTTTTAGGAATCTCTTTTGCGGGTCTCTTACACCCTCCCAGACATTTTCGGGCTTTCACCGGTGAATCACATTTGTCTAACCAGGTTTCAGGTTTTCAGCAGGGGGTATCTATCCCTACTTGCTCACGCTTGAGCACATTTCATTTTCCATTTCATTTCAACTATGGAACTCGATTTGACCGTCCCATTCCCGAGCCCACACGATTCAACACCAAATACGTGCCGTCGATTACCATGTACACACACTCTAATGTAATGTGGTGTTACCCTTTAATGCAATGCAATTTGTGTCACTTTGCACTCAAACCCATGACCAATGTATGAAAACCTCTACATGGACATTCTGCAAGTCACGCTATGTCTTTATGAGCAATTTCATGTCCCTATCTGTATGACTTGTTCGTATATTTAATACATTACAGTCATGTTAATATTCCACATATTCAAATCGGAGTACATCCGCATAAGCATGCACTAACCATATTGGTTCCATAATTCTGCATGCATTAATTAAGTAATAACAAGCCAACTTTGATTTTGATGTTAAAACCCATAAACGGCACATGCAATGTAATACAATAAGCATATTAGTTCGAAAATTCTGCATTCCAAGTAATAACAAGCCAACTTTGATTTTCAGTATTTAAAACCCAAAAAAACAGCTACAGTACAATGACATGCAATAAGCATATTAGTTCAAAATTTACGCATTCAAGTAATAACAAACTGACTGATTTTCGAGTGTTAAAACCGCGACACATGCAATGACAATGCAATAACCAGAAAATTCTGCATTCAAGTAACAAGCCAGCTTTGATTTCGGTGTTAAAACCGAAAAAACAGCACATGCAATGACATGCAATAAGCATATTAGTTCGAAAAATTACGCATTCAAGTAATAACAAGCCAACTTTGATTTTGATGTTAAAACCCGGAAAAAACAGCACATGCAATGACATGCAATAAGCATATTAGTTCACGAGAAAATTCTGCATTCAAGTAATAACAGCCAACTTTGATTTTCAATTATTAGAAACCCAAAAAAAACGGCACATGCAATGACATACGAATAAGCATATTAGTTCAGAGAAATTTACGCATTCAAGTAATAACAAACTGACTTTGATTTCGATTTTAAAACCCGGAAAAACAGCACATACAATGACATGCAATAAGCATATTAAGTTCCAGAAAATTCTGCATGTTAATATTCACAAATTACGCATATCGAGTTCCGGAAAAATTACGCAATTTACAAGAGACGAAAAACCGATCCACAACATCAACGGTTTCTATAAGCGTTCTTTGCTGCTCGGCATGTATATTTCATGTATATCAGCTCCAAAACCCAGTAGCCACAAATCAGCTCAGTGCGCTGTGCGGAACACTACAAGGACCAGGAAAACCGGTCCTACCAATATGAGTATACGTAGAAAATGTTATGGAGATCGACCTTTGCTAGGGCTACTTTTCATGAACATTTCATGACTTGTAAAGCTAAATGGCGAGGGAAAGATGCAATTTACGCATGTTCTTCATTCATGATAATACCAAACTCAACCAAATGCCATTTTTCATGGCCCCAAACAGGGGAAATAACCAAGGGGAAGATCCCTCACCTCTTGAAGTGTGTAGGATCAGTTCTTGATCCACCACAATCTGAAACAATGGAGGAAAAAAGCTTCCTCCTCCCTTTCTCCTTTCTTTCTTCTTGTTTTCTTTCTTTCTTTCTCTCTTTTCTTTCTTCTCCTCTTCTCTGGTGTTTACCCATCTCTCCTCAAACTACCAAGTTGGTTTTGACCTAGAGAGCCACCTAACATCCATTTTGTTTGACACTTGAGTCGACTCGAGACCAAGTGTTCTCCATGCCACAACTGACCACTTTCATGCTCATGCATGAGGTGGCTTGACATTGCTCCCACCCAACTCCTTGCAATCCTAGGGCATGACACTTGCCCACCGCCCAGTGCTAAGTGTCTCCCATGCCAAGTGCCACATGGCACCCATGGTCAGCTCGTCCGTCTCGAAATAGATTGCAAAGCCAAACCAGTCTCGAGGTCGATGCATTTCGTTTGGTTCAACTAGATTTCGCGAGATGATTCTAACAGCGTGATCCGTTTCGTCATCCGAGGTCTAGAGAAAGATCTAGGGTTTTTATCTGTATCGTTCCGGGTAAGAATTACCGATTCGCTCATTTTCAGAAAAAAAAAAAAAAATTCCCGGGTTTCACATTCTCCCCCTTAAAAATTTGCGTCGAAATTCCATATACTATACAAACAATCAACCACATGCATATCTGCAGTCATTTAAAGCATTAATGACTAGAGCGCACCTTCCTTCAAACAAAGAAGGATAGTTGGCGCGTCTGAGTGTCCTCGCTCCACGTCTAGCCTCTGAGCTCCTCGGTCTTTGCTATAACACCTTCACGAAGCCTCACGATCGGCCCGCATAAAACCTGCTCTCGGCTATCCATGATACGCACTGGCCCCTTCTCGAAGGTCCCATCGACATCAACAACAAGCTCGCCCCAATCCACTATATGAGTTGGATGCAGGTGCTATAGGAGCATAGAGGCGTGAAACACTTCATGACGCTTGACAAACTCGGTGTATGTAGATGTCTAGCAGATGCCCACCCTCTGAGTACCTCGAAGGGTCAATGTACCTCGGCGACAGCTTCCCTCGCTTGCCGAACCTGATCACTCCTCTCTTAGGCATCACCTTGAGAAGACGCAGTCGCCCACCTCGAACTCTAAATTCGTAAATCGTATATCAGCGCAACTCTTTTGTCGGCTACGAGGCGATGGGAGGCGGCTTTCGGATTATACCCACCTTCTACGAGAGTGTCTCTAATCAAATCTGGACCAGTGATGAAGCTCTCTCCCACCTTTGTCCAACATATTAGTGATCGACATGGCCTCGGGTGAGAGCCTCATAGGGTGCCATCCCGAATACTGGCTTGATGGCTATTGTAGGTGAACTCTACCAAGGGCAAGTGCTCCTCCCGGCCTACCCTTGAGATCGAGATGCTCGTAGCATGTTCTCCAAAATCCCGAATAGTCCGCTGCGATTGACCATCAGTGAGGGGATGAAGCGGTACTCGTCGGATTTGACCCTTCACAGCTGGCCTTACGGAAACTCTTCGGAAGCGAAATGGCGAGGATCGATCCGATACTATGAAGCCCGGAACTCCATGCAATGATACTATCTCCGTATATACAGCACATAATTCCTCGGTCATGCGAGGTCATTCGCCGCGGCGGAAAATGTGCCCGACTTGGTGAGTCGGTCCGCTATAACCCATATCGCATCATGCGCCCCGCGATGTCGTGGCAGAGTGAGTCACGAAGTCCATCGTGATGTGCTCCACTTCCACTCTGCTATCTCGATGGTGGAGTAGCCACTGTGAGCCTGCGGTGCTTCGACCTTGACCTGGCGGCACGTAAGACAGCGCCGGACAAAATCCACAGGCAATGCCTCTTCATCCCGCTCCGATGATATCGCAGTGGCCGAAGGTCATGATACATCTTCGTGCCACTGGATGCCTGGCGAATCGGGGCTTGATGGAACTCCACGAGATCTCCTCCCCTCAAATCAAATCATTTGGGGCCCACAACCGTCCCTATACATGAGGACTACCATGCATTGTGGATGGCCGACAACCGTCCATTGTACCCTAAGCGTACCATTTGATGGATGCTAGTTACGCATCACGCACTTGGGACTCTATCACTCTGCTCAGTAGAGACGGCGTAGCCATCATACTTCCCAAGGTACCTTGGGCACGCTCATCGTGCGCGATCCCCGAGCGCCACTATCTCGAGCATCCGCTTCTCTCGGGGAAGCTATACTAGCCCGATTACTCCGCTGACTTTGGTTGAGCGCATCAGCCACCACATTTGCTTACGGGATGGTAATGCAAAGTGAAGTCGTAATCTTCCAAAAACTCCATCCACCTACGCTGCCTCATGTTGAGGTCTGCATTTAGCGTGAATGTATTCGAATTTGTAGTGCAGAAAACACCTCGAGCTCACCCGTATAAGTAGTGGCGCCGATCTTCGAGAGGAGCGAAGACTACGCGACCAACTCCATGTCATGCGCGGGGTAGTGCAGCACAGTGATTCTTCAAACTGGGAACCATAAGCCACAACCTTCGGAATTTGCATCAGAACACCCTAGTCCGTCCTTGAAGCATCTGTTCTGCTTTGTGTACCTCGCTCACTAGGGACTATTAGAATAAGGCTAGTAAGCCTCCTCTTCAATTCCTGGAACGCTCGCTCACATGAGTCATCCCATACAAACTTGACCTCCTTAGGTCAACACATCATAATGCTATTGGAGAAATCCTCTTATAAACCTCTTGTAATACCACCGCGATCTGAAGCTGCATTATCTAGAGAAGGCGACTTGAAGGTCTCTCAGGAACTCATCACAGCCTCAACCTTCCCCGGGTCTATTGACACGCCTGAAGAGTGACACCACGTGTCCCGAAACCCACCTCGACAAGCCAAAACTCGCACTATGAACTTGGCATACAGTAGTGATCCACCAAAGGCTGTGATACGATTCTCGAAGTGATCCTCATCACTCCACCTCAGATTGGGAGTAGATCGATGTGTCATCAACAAAGACCACCTGGAAATTGATCTAAATAGGGTTGGAACACCACTATTCATGAGGCCAATGAATGCCCCGGCCCCGGTGCGTTCGTCGATCAAAGGGCATAGCAGTAAACTGAAGTGCCGTACAGCGTCACGAGCGGCTTTCTTAGGGATGTACGCCTCCTAACTCTCAATGATGATGTAGCTTGGTCTGAAGGTCACATCTTGGAGTAGACTGCCCCTCTCAGTTGATCAAATAAGTCATCAATCCTCAGTAATGGATACCGATTCTTGATTGTAACCTACTGTTCATTATCATGTCCCGATGCATAATTGAAGGGTCTTATCCTTGCCTTATAGGCCGACCAAGACACCCGTGGTGAAGTACTTGAGTGCAATAAGAGCCCTTGCCCGATAACTCCTGTATCACGGACCTTGAGCTCCTGTAGCCGCGAGGCGCCATCTATGCGGAGTCATAGAAATGGGTGTGCCCGAGGATGCAACTCAATCGCCGGAAGTCTACCCCTCCACCGGTAGAGGTAATCCTGGTAGCTCATCCGGAAAAACATCCTCGTACTCGCAAACCACCCGAGGTAGACTCATATCCTGTCTCACCTCGTCCTCTAGAGTAAGGCTAGCTAGCCAACCCGTCAACTGCCCGTGCCATCATGAATCGTACACAGTATGGGGTGAAGCATCGTGCCTATTCCCTTGAAACATAACACAAATGCGGAGTCACGGTGTGTAGCGGTAACTCCTGCGTCACGGTCGCAATCTATGACCCAGCGGGTATGCGTGTGGATTCCATCGGGGATGACCTCGAACTACGACATGTCCATGACGAGAAGGTCAGAGTAAGTGGAATCCCGGGAGATCTCTAACTCATCCTCGAATGTCAGATCAATTCTCTCCTTGGTCCTAGGGGAGAACTCACATGCAATGGCTCGTCTGAGTCTGACCTCACAAGCGATACTCTACGAGATGCAGCAATAAAGGAATGCGATGCACTGAGTCAAATAACACCCTTGCCTGGTGAAGAGTAAAAACGTACCACTGAATCAGCGGGCGATATCTTGCCTTAGCACAACGGAGTAATGGCGAAGACCAGCCCTAGGCCACAGAGTCCGGCACAATACCTGCACCTCGACCTCTCGACCCATACTTTGGCCTTTGACTTTGTCTGGCAAACACTCGTGCTGGTGTGCTTTTTGGTGATACTGTTCCCACTGGCGGAATGTTGGGGTAGGAAGGAACATATTAGTCGCTCATGTCCCAGCCCGATGATGGGGCGTGGCGTCCTGATGCGAAACCCACGTATCCCGGGCCGATTCGCCTCGTAATGTCGGTACGATGCGATGGAAACATGTCATCTTCGGCCCGTAGTAACTCGGACCTGGCCTTGGCCTGTTGGCTGGCTCCTGAGCCCCTGCGTGGAGCAGTCCTCTGCTTCTTTCCGTTTGAAAGAAACTTGGCTCCCTCTTCTTATTACTAGCACAGCATCCTCCCGGATCTCTGACGTCATCTACCTCTCGCTCGATAATCAAGGTATGCTAACCGTAGTCCATATCTTGTAGATTTATGTCCTACAATCACGCACCGGATGGACAACTTCAACCCATCCTCGAACTTCGACCTTGGCGGGTGGCCGTTGTACATAATCATCCCGAAAGCATTCAGCTACGTGAATCTAGCTCGTACTCAAATGCAGTCATCGTCCCACATCTCGACTCAGGAACTCTCGGGCCTTCGCATGTCTAGCAGAAGCCGGAAAGTACTTCCCCATGAATAGTGCCAATCATCCCGCGTCGCAGTCTCCAGTCACGGGGTGGGCACCTAATCGGGGCTACCCTGGCTGGAATGAAACCCAGCATCATCCAGAGTAATGTCAGGAGTGATCTCTCTGCCTGGAGAATCCTCTCGATTTGTGGAATATTGACTACCATGGATCCCTCTCCGTGAGCGTCGGAGGATGGTGTGCCTTGAACCTGCGGAGGTGCGGCACCTCTGAACTCTGTTGCATCTGCGGCTGTGAAGGCGCCAGCTGCCTTCATAACACCCATAGCGCTGTGAAGGCTGTGATAAAAAAGCAGTGGTGGTCGGCCATCACCAGTGGACCATTCTCCTACGCCCCCCCGATCCTCTACTTGCCATCTGCAAAAGTCAAACAGCAAGTTTAGAATCATTTTCGTGTCAACTATTAGCACACATACTTAGGCCCATAATAGACTTAATATCCCAAACCATCAGTTTTTCATGAACTTCTAAGGTTAGTTTAAACCCTAGTGTTGGCATTTCCTATATACATCCTACCACGTATATAATTCACGTAATTTACGCTGTCATGCACATACAATCAAAGCATAAACGGGAAAACACACAATGCATGTTGTGATCTAATCTATCTCGTAGACTCTAGGTAACCACACCTGGACCTTGATGCCAAACTATGATCTGGATATCAATTTAGAGGCACTAGGTAACTCTAACTCAGCTCAACGCCAAGCTATACCAATTTAGCGTGCTCCACACACATTAACGACATGTCTAAACCCACATGCCTGGCTAGGTGATACGTACTGAAATACGTGCAAAAATTGTGACACTTTACAGAAACCAGGTCCGTGACTCTGGCGTCGACTGCGGAAGCACTTGTGTGTGCCGTATCGTGAGACCCATGCATGAGTAAAGATGGCTGATAGGACCCATCATCATCTTTCGTCCATCGTTTTACAAGACCATACATTTCGATAGATCCAAAGTTATTTCCATCATCTATTTTAAGCATATAAATAAAATAAGTCGTTCAATATATACACAAAACAAGAATCTAGGTACGATCAGTAGTATAATCCAGAAGCTCTAAGGAGCGTCATCTGCTGTGCACATCCTGTGCTGAAAAAGGGTCCCACCTTCCAGGTGACTATGCTGGTAGAATAAATCCTGGGAGCTATTTCTACCTAGGTGCATGAAGTAGTCATTTCACAGTCAAACCACAACTAATCCTTGCATACATGTTATCTATCGTGGGAAAAATCTGTCATGTATGAGACGACCTTGTACATGGCTTAATCTTGGGTCAACCTCCGATCCACCACCCTAGCATAGTGCAATGGAAATCGATCTTGTGAGTCCGATTAAGGCTCCCCATCTCACAACTTATAGTCTACTTTGATATTTATTTAATCGTTTCGTGTCTTTTTGGAGCAACGAGAACTTTTCGAGGGGGTCTCTGCATGGGTCTCTTACACCCTGCTTGGGCTTGTTTTTCGAGACTCCAGAGTGAATCATTTGTCTAACGGGTTTTTCGGGTTTCACTGAGGGTATCCCACATCCTACCCACTCTTGTAAACACATTTCATTTTCCATTTAGTTTAACACAATGGAACTCAATTTGACCGTCCCATTCCCAAGCCCACAGAGTTAAACACCAAATCGATTACCATCGATCTCGCCATGCCTCATAATGTGGTAGTTACCGCACACCAATGCAATCTGATTGTGTGTTTGCCTCAAACCATGACCCGATATGTAGAAAGCATCCTACATGGAAATTCTAGTACACTATGTGTGTGCTATGAACGCGCTCGTACAATGCACACAACATTTCATATATTTGCTTTTATACATACGGTCTTATTGTATTCACATATTCAAATCGATTACATCATAAGCATGCACTAACCATATTGGTTCCATAAAATTCTGCATGCATTCATTGAGTAATAGCAACTGACTTTGATTTCGATGTTAAAATACGAGGAAAACAACACATGCAATGACATGCAATAAACGCCTTATTAGTTCGAGAAAAATTCACGCGTTAAGTAATAACATTGACTTTGATTTTGATGTTAAAACCCAAAAAAACAGCCACGTACAATGACATGCAATAAGCATATTAGTTCAGTTATGCATTCAAGTAATAACAAGCCAACTTTGATTTTCGGTGTTCAAAACCGAAGCGGCACATGCAATGACATGCAATAAGCATATTAGTTCGAGAGAAAATTCTGCATTCAAGTAATAACAAGCCAACTTTGATTTTCGGTGTTAAAACTGAGAAAAAACAGCATGCAATGACATGCAATAAGCATATTAGTTCCGAAAATTCTGCATTCAAGTAATAACAAGCCAGCTTTTGATTTCCCGATGTAAAACCCCGAAAAAACAGCATGCAATGACATGCAATAAGCATATTAGTTCCGAAATTTACGCATTCAAAAGAGTAATAACAAGCTGACTTTGATTTTTCGGTGGTAAAACCAGGAAAAAGCGACATGCAATGACATGCAATAAGCATGTGGTTTGAGGAAAATTACGCATATTTAATATTCACAAATTACGCATATCGGTTCGGAAAAATTACGCAATTTACAGGACAAAAAAAAAAAACCCAGTCCTAACATCAGCGGTTTCTGTGTTCTTAATATCGGCATGTATATTTCATGTATCGGCTCCAAAACCGGTAGCCACAAATCGGCTCAGTGCTGTGCGGAACTTCACAAGGACCGAGAGAAAACCGATCCTACCAATAATAGTATGCGTAGAAAATGTTATGGAATCAGCCAGCTGCTAGGGCTACTTTTTCATGGACATTTCGCGACTTGTAAATAAAGTAGCGGGGAAGATACGATTTACGCATGTGTTCTTCCGTTGGCTTGATAACATACCAAACTCGTAAATAAAATTTCATGGCCCCAAACAAGGAAATAACCAAGGAGGAAAGATCCCTCACCTCTTGAAGTGTGTAGGATCAATTCTTGATCCACCAAAATCTGAAACAATGGAGGAAAAAAGCTTCCTCCTCCCTTTCTCCTTTCTTTCTTCTTGTTTTCTTTCTTTCTTTCTCTCTTTTCTTTCTTCTCCTCTTCTCTACGAATTGTTTGCCATCTCTCCTCAAACTACCAAGTTGGTTTGACCTAGGGGAGCCCACCTAACATCCATTTGTTTGACACTTGGTCAGCTTTCAGAGACAGTGTTCTCCATCATACTTAGCAAGCCACTTTGTCTTTCGTGCATGAGGGTAGCTTCTGAAGCATTAGCTCCCCACCCTGACTCATGCAATCTAAGGGCATGACGCCTTTACCATATTGCCCAGGAGTATGCTCCCATGCAATCTTACGTAGGCGCGTGATTAGGCCGTCAGTCTCGGAAATACGTGCAAAGCCCGACGAGTCTCGGAATTAAAGCCGCGATTCGTTACGATTCCGTAGATTTCTCGCGAGATGATTCTAGCAGCGTGATCGTTTGTCATAGAGGTCTAGAGAAAAGATCTGAGGTTTTTTATCTGTCTGGATTCAAGGTAAAAATGCAGGTCATCATTTCAAAAAAAAAAAAAATTTCCCAGTTTCACAAATTTCCCACCCTTAATTTACTAAATTTCTCATTTTCTAAAATTCATTTTTTCAATTTAATCTTAAAATTCAAGTATTCAAAAAATTCAAGTACTAATTTTCATTTTCATTTTAAAAAATTTAAATATCAATTTCAAAAATTCAAATTCACATTTTCTCATAACTAAAAATTGATTTTATTCACAAATTCAATTCCTTAATTTTCAATTCCGGTTTTCCAGTTTTCAATTTTTTCAATTTACAAAGTCTCAGATTTAAAGAATTTAAGTGTCATAATCTAAAAATATGAAGTCTCATAATTTCCAATTTCAAATTTTAAAGGTTCAAATTTCAAATTTACAAATTTCTCAATCCCCCAAATTCAAGTTTCATAGTTTAAAATTCAAATATCTCAATTTCTAGAAATTCCAAATCTCAAATTTATAAAATTCAAGTTCTTATTTAAAAATTTTAATTCCAAAATCCCAATTCAAAAAATTCCAAAACTTCAAATTCATTTCAAAATTTATAATTTCAAAATTTCCAAACTTTCAATTTTAAAACTTCAATTTAAAATCAGTTTCAAAAATTTCAAACACGATTAATTCTATAGTTCTATATAAATGGAATATTATGGAGTTGTGTAACACATATAAAATGGGCTCGGTGAGACTACGACATCTTGTATCATTTAACAAATAATTAGACTACGTTAATATAGCAGTTCGTTTTAATGTGAATATTCTATATTGTTGCATCAAACTAACTTGATTGTTTATTGATAGCGCTCTCGATTCGCCACCAAGGTACACATTTTTTCTTTTTAATTTTGCTTTTTATGTGTCATCTACATGATTTATTGGTATCCGTAATCAATTGATTGATTGTCATAGTTCCCTAAACTTATTTAGTAGATACCGTTTTTATACGGGCTGAGAGAGGTGCTACGACTCACTACTGTGCCTTCACGATTGGTAACATGACCTCCAAATTCGGACTTGTTTTTTTGTGGACACCTAAATAAGGAGTATCACTAGGGTTTTATTTCATTTTTTGTTTTCCCTTTAAAGCAATAACTAAGATAAGTGGTAACTCCAAAAACCATTTTTTAAAAAAAAATGGTTTTTTTCAAAGAAATAAAAATAAAAAGCGGGTTTCGCCATCGAGTGGGGATGCACATGAAAATGCAGGGTCCTTAGGCTTGACCCTCGGAATTTTTAGTTGTCTATTAAAAAAATTTATGTGCAAATGAGGTTTGACTCAATGGTTAAAAGGTTTTACAGGGCATAGGAAATGACCAAGTTCGAGTCTCCGTGAAAACAGAACACTACAAGATTGTAATTCAAAGTGAATAGATATAAAAAAAAAAGGTTTTATTTGGTTCTTGGAAAATACTGAGGAAAGAAAGAAAATTTGCTAAGGACAATAATTTTCTTATATTTGATTGTCTTATAAAAAGAAAATCATATATAAATAAAACTACTTAAAAGTGTAAGTATTTGAAAATTATTTAATCTTTATATTGATGAGTTTAAACAAATAAAATTCATTTTATGTAAAAAATATTATATGAAATTTAATTTATTATTTTTTTCTTTTACTTTCTCTTCATATTTCTCTTGAAATTTCCAAGAACCAAACATAGCTGTGGACCCGTAATTTTCACGTGCATCCCCACTAGACGGTAAGACTAGTTTTTTATTGAGAAAATAAAATTCTTAAAAAAAGAAAATTGGAGTCGCCACTTATTTTAGTTTATTTTTTTTAAGAAAATAAAATAAGAAATAAAACCCTTGTGTGACTCTTTATTTAGGAAAAGACATGTTCTGAAAAATCAGTTCAAATGGGGTGAGGGTTACCTCTTGAGAATGCGATAGTGAGTCGTATCACCTCTGATAGACCTACTAAATATGTTTAGGAAGCGGTGATAGTGTGTGTAATTATGAATATCAAAGAAAAGAATCATTACTCGATGCATAAAATAATTTATTCACTTATAAAAGATAAATTCAATTTATTAAAAAAAAAAGTCATAAGATCCAATTTTAGTTACCACAAATTATTATTTGTATTTATTTTATAAAAATATTTATTAAGAAAATAAACTTGGTCCAAAGATTTGTTTAATTTAGAAAGAAATTGAACTAGCTTTATTTAGAAAAAAGATTTTTATTATTTGAAAAATGTTTTTAAAGTTATTTTATTTAAAGAAATGAACAATTTTATTTTAAAAACAGATATGGAATAAAGTTATGAGTTGAAACACAACATTTTTGAATTTTCTTAAAACAAAATTTAGATTCTCTTAAAAAAAAAAAAAATTCTCTATATTTCTTTTTATTATTGAAAAATATTCTAAAACAAGTTATGAACTTTTATTAGCTCAAAATTATTGAATTATTCTTTTTATTAACACAAATTATAAAGTTACGTGTTCAATTTTGTATACAATCAATTAATGTATATAAGAATGAATTTACATGAATATATATAAAAATAAAATTAAATATCAATGAGGGAGTAAAAATGTGCTCAAAATATCTACTTATAATTCAGTATTAAAGTCTTTGTTAAATCAAGTCTTAGTTTGTCGTCAATTCATGCTCGATCAGCTAAAGCATCTGGTAGGCCCACATGAAAACAAAATAAGCCACAAAAAGAAAAAAGGAGCGTCAAAGTAGGAAAAAAAAGAGGGGGTTAATGAAGCCAAAAATAATCTTTACAGTCTATATGTATGCCTAAAGCAATATAAACTTATCAATTAATTTCATTCATGTTAATGGGTCCCAAATTAATAAATGGTTCTCCAAGCAAATATTCAATATGTTGATAAATAAGCCCATAATTCCTTAATAATTAACATAAAACATACTTTAATAAATTCACAAACAAACATCTTTTTTTAATTATTAAGTTCAATTTAATTTAAAGTTAAAATATCATGCACTAATATTTTATTTCATATATATTATAACCTAAAAACACAATAAACCTAAATATGTCAGTGTGATAAAACATGCACAAATTATACTTTGCATAAAATCTATTAATAATACTAATTTCATTGCTAATTCACAAACTAATTTAACATTCTAAGGCTAACAAATCTAAATATCTACTTAAGGAATTATATCCAAATATCAAAATTAATCATAAATACAAAAAAACCAAGTTATCAAATATATATTAATAATACAATATGTCTTACATTATTCCAAGCCCAAACTTCTTAATAACATAATAATTAAACATATAAGTAAGATCTAATAAAACCAAAAAAATGCATTAAGCAAGTAAAAATGTAGAAATTATTTTAGGAAGAGAATTACACATTTTTTTAAGACTTAAAATGTAGTTTGTGTTAAAGAAAGTGGGGAAAAAAAGTGTTTGGGTGGTGAGAAAATGAAAGGAAAATAATAGATAGTGAATAAAAGAAAAGAGGAAAATGGAGTGAATGAGAGATGAAGAGAAGTGATCATCCGATGACTTCCCGACACACTTGAGGTGGTGGTGGAGAGAAAAGGGGGAAAAAGAAAAAAATAAGAAAGAAAAAAATGAGATGAAGAGAAATGGAAAATGTGAGTTTTTGTTGTTGGAATTTACCTTATATTTGCTTAAAATTGAAAGAAAAATGGAATTGAAAGAAGGAAGAAGAAGAAGAGTGGGAGAAGAAGAGAAGGAGCAAAGAAGAAGCAGGGGAAGCCAAGGGGGCATATTTTCCTTTTCCATTTGAAAAAATGAAAATTGAAGAGGCGAAATGCTGCAAAAGAGCCTCCCAGTGTTGAAGGACTGACAGAGTTTCCTTTTTTCTTGCAGGGGACCTCTCGGCACTCCTAACGGTCGAAAAAACCTTTATTTCTTTTAAACATTTTTTAAAGTGAATCAGGAAGCCGTTTATACGATTCGTTTTGCATTAAAATCTTATGAAACATGGTGGAAATTTTTATTTTTATTTTTTCCTTTCTTTCAAACATCAAACCCTTTTTATAAGCAAACATTTATAGAAAATCGGAGCGAGTTTCCTCTTGTTTTTCGGACATTTCCCAATTATAACACAATAATAAAACAATTTAATTTACTCAATAAACCATGGGACATAAGTCTACCATAACAAATTCAAATCAAATTTTTAAAATCATTTTACGAACACTATAGAATCTATATATACAATCTTTTAAAACTTATATACATTACAAAATAAAGGTACCACAGTAGTTATTTACAGCAAAAAATTATATATTTTCAAGGTGGATTGTCACGTGAAATGATGTCATTAGCTGGAGGATGCTCAATTGCACGTCAGTCATACTCGAAAATTTTTATAAAACATTTGGAAAAAATTGAGCTAAGGAGCTCGGTGAGTGCGATTCATAGGAAAATGATGTTTCAAATATAGTCAAATACAATGTGTAAAAACAATTGTATAAACACATCATTTCAATAAACATATGCTTTACTTTCTTTCATGTGATTAGTAATGTGTAAAACAATTGTATAAACATATCATTTCAATAAACATTTACTTTGCTTTCTTTTCCATGTAGTTCAAATACAATGTGTAAAACAATTGTATAAACATATCATTTCCAATAAATATTTACTTTACTTTCTTTTCCATGTAGTTCAAATACAATGTGTAAAACAATTGTACAAACATATCATTTCAATAAACATTTACTTTACTTTCTTTTCCTTTTTGAATTCGTCATATCCAATGGAACTCGCTTACCGTTAATCAATGTTGGCCCATGAAAGAACCTACGAGGAAACAGTCTTATGATCATTGATGGCCTAAAATGGAACCTCCGATAAATCGTGTCTTTCTTTTAAATACCATTGCACTATGGAATAAATCACATCATGCGTTGGTAACCTTTTCGTACTTTTCACGTGCATGGAAATATGCATCACTCTTCCCTCCCCTCTATAAAAAAATCCTAACCATTTCCCATGTACCATACATATCGTAAGTGCTTTAATTAGACTCCTTTAACTTTATCTTTAACATGGGTAACCATGGATTTAAACAATTTCATATAAACTTATATATATATAGAATATATGTTCATAAACATTTCATTTAATATAGAAACCATAAATCATGCTTTATAAAACTATGGAAACCATACTCATTTCATATTTTCTCAACATAATTTAAAGTCAAGAAAACCACTTTTCCTTTTTTTTTCATTTGAACATTTATAACATAAATATGGCTTGATATACATTGGTAAACATTAATATATATATATATATATATATATATATATATATATATATATATATATTCATAAACATTTACATTTTCCCTCACCTTAGTTATTTAAGCCCTTTTTCCTCCTTTAAACAAAACTTTCCACCTCCACCTTTGTCCTTAATCACTTTCTTCTAAGTCACGTATCCATAAATTCATTAACATCATATCTTAATCATGTTCAATTAAACCATTAAGCATAATATACTTTCGGTAACCCTTAAGCATTTAATCACTTCCAGGTGATTAAAATCAATTAGACTCAACCTCTTTGTTTATGCTTTTCTTATGTGAACTGTGAGTACTACTTACATAAAATAGCCTGACATGCCATGAAATGGTCATGTCAAAACCCGACTATTCACATCGACATAACCAAGAACCTGCACACTTGGTTAAAAACATAAATTTTCAGCCATGTTTTGATCATCCATTGTCCTCTACAGGAATATGGATATAATTTTGACTCAATGGGCTCTCCATGGAGTCCAAGAACACCCAAAACAGAGTTCGGACGAAGAAGTTATGGCCTTTTCATTCAAAATTGGTCAATTTACTCTATTTACACTGGAAATAGTCTGTGATACCCGATTTTAGGGGTCTTAATCCATAATTTGACACTAGTTCTTTATACGCATTTGAAGATATGGTTCTTAGGGTTCTTCTCCAACTTAAATCACCACAATCATCCTTTGGCTTCGAAGATATATCCTAAGCAATGGGACTACTCAGTTTCAAACGGAGACGAAGCGTAGAACATAAGCTCCCGCTAGAAATGCATTTACGAGTCCCAGTGGGTCGGGAATTTGGGTGAAACCTATTTCAAGGAAATATGGTCTCCTATTAGTTTGATTCATCCAGCAGTTGAAATCCACTCAAGGAATTCGGATGAGTGATGACAATTGTGGCCAAAAACAGACATAGATCTAAGCAAGCAGAATTGCTGAACATAGCTCCACTTTGAATGCATTTCTGAGTCCAAAGGAGTCGGAATTTGGATTGACCTATTTCAAGGAGATATGTTCTGCTATCAATCTAGTTTATCTAATCACTAAATTCGGATGAGTGATGGTCAAGTTATAGCGAAATACGATAATGGGTCGAGAAGAAAAAGCTGAATGATATCCATGGACACCACAACATGCTTATAGACGAAATTAACTGGTAGGAGAAAAACCCTACACTCAAATAAGTGGTTTCCGGGATAGCTGCCTTTTCTCGGTTTCATTGGCCAGAACTTTGTTTTAGTTGAATCTTGTGATTCTGGTACCCATGTGTAGCTCTAGTCGCGTAGAGCAGCTTTAACTCATGGACTATTAAACTATGACCAACGAAATCCCGTGACTCGAAGAGAGAAGCTTGGCTTCCTCTTTTCTCTCTCTCTCTCTCTCTCTCTCTCTCTCTCTCTCTCTCTCTTACAGTTGATGCTTAGACGAAATGAGACTTTGCATGTTAGATATTTTAAGATATTTATAGTGTGGACACATGGCTCACATCGCGCCACGTGTCACACTTCTTCGGTTTCATTTTCGCTCCGAAATAATTTATTTCGTATCGGTTTCAGTTCCATCTATCTTAAATGGATATTCTTTAAATATTTGATATTTTAGGGTTTTCTAAATTCTCGTTTTGAGGTCCTTTCGGCCTTGTCAGCAGTCGTAAAAAATCGAATGTTTCGAATGCAAAAATTATTGGGTAAGCCAGATTTTGTGAGACAAATTCAGCAGTGAAGTCCATTTAAGTCATTGGATAGAAAAAATTTCAAATTTTATGTGGCAAGTCTTGTTTACCATTTGAAAAAAATTGCATTTTCACCTAACATAATTTCTTTTAATCACATTTATTTCTTTAGCCTGTTATTATTTTGAACATTTTAACGTGACGTCGAAAACCCGGGGTCGTTGATCATAGTCGACTGTGAAACTTATTATTGTCTCATATCATGAGACCCACATACGTAGTAAAATGACCCAAATAGGGCCAATCATCATGCCTAATTCAATCGGTTGCAAAGCGAATACATTTTCTATGGAAATCAGAGTTGTACATCTCTTGTGTATTCTATTAAAACTAGTTTGTTCTAATATATGCACAAAGCATGAATCAAGGCCACGATGCGGCCCCACATTGTAATCTCGGCCTCTGAGTCTTAGTTTGCTAATACTGTCCTGTGCACGAAAAGGGGTCCCACGACGGGGGTGAGCTAATGCCCGGTAGAGATAAATCCTCTGAGAAATTTCACTCGCCTAAGTGCACATGCAAATGATCATTTCATAGTCAAACGACAACAATCAGGTGCATATGTTGTCTATCATGGAAAAAAAACTACATGTATGTATGAGGCGACACTCTACATGCCCAGTAATGCAGGAATTCGACCTTTGACCCACCACCCAATCTGAAGTGCGAAGGAAATCATCTGCAAGTCGTCAGGCTCAAATCTCACAACTTCGTAGTCATGCTGATATTTATTTAATCGTTCGTGTCTTTAGACAGTGAACTTTTCGGGTCACTTTGCCGATTCTATACGCCTCAAACGTTTTTGAGAACTTTCAGGTGGATCTATTTGTCCCAACGGGTTTGAGTTTTTTCGCGCAGGGGTTGCTCTATCACTGCCTACTCATTTCGACACTGTTCGTTTCCATTTTCATTTAACCTTTGTGGAACTCAATTGAACTTCGTCATTCTAAGCCCTGCGATTACGCGCAGCTTGATTGACTAGTACCATGTACACACACCCATATGTCACGGTGTTCACAAGCGCCACAATCTCTGTCTGATTTGTGCCATGCGCTCGAAACCCATGACGATGTGAACCTTTACATGGACATTCTACACATTACACTATATGTGTCTTTGTGAACACTCATGTAATGCACCTGACATTCCATATGCCGGTTCGACATCGCGTGCATCTGGTGACTTTTGAACATATCTGACTATTTACCTAAGCACCACAATTTCAATCACAATTCATAACAATTCATGTTATGCACACAATTACATCAATCACAACAACCACAATCACATAAAACCTGATTGCATGTAGTGTTCTAATCTGTTACGTGATTGTCAGGTAATCGCATCTGTTACCGTCGAGCGCAGTGGTGATGTTAACTACAACGGCACAGTGCTTTAAACCTTGAGTTCCTCAAGCCACAGGTGATCGTATACTAAGCTCTACACTCTAGGCAAGTGGCCTAAGCCCCAGTCCCCTGACCTATAGTGCTCGTGTACTGGCTCTGATCTGGTTGTAATGCCTCCAATAGGAATTCAGTTGACAACCGTCAACCCATGGAATACTCGTGAATGGGCCAACTTGACACTCACAAAAATGGGCGAGTCTCCTTTGTACGGGAGCTACGCAGTGCAAACTGTCCCAAGCAATCAACTTATGACCACATCGGGTTCATATACAATTAAAATAAGTAAAAATGGCCACTTGGGCTACATTATACTCCTGACAAACATATCTGACATATACAATGATTTCAAGTTAATAAATCACTCTTACCAAACATATAAAAAGTTTGCAGTTTAATCATGTTATGCAAAGCGAATACCAAATTCACAATGCGGCTTTCTTTTAAATGCGGCCTCACAGCGACGCCGTCACCGTGCACACTCCTGTGCGGAAATGATCCTCGGCAGGTGAAATGGCCGTAGTGATAATTTACTCGCAGGGACCTCTTCACATGCATGGCAAACACAGTACATTCAAGCGTTTCATGAACCTACTCAATGTCTACATGCCCCGATCCCATGTCTCAGTCCTCACCAGATTCCTCACATATGCTGTAGCCAGAATGCGAGTAAAATATCGATTTCAAAACAAGCTTTTGTTCTCGAAAACTCACTCTTAGGAGCTTCGGTAAAATATTGGACTATAAGTCGGGTGGTTGGAGAACTTCGAAAGCAGTCATAGTCCTCATCCAGAAGTGATTTGTTGGGCCAGTCTCAATCCATTCTTCGAAAATCTTCCTTGAAATTCCTTTCTAAACTTTCGTTTTGTTCATTTAATGTCATGCACTCACACCTAATATTCTAGGTTGCCCCAGTGCATATGGAATGCATGATGCTAATTTCCAAACATTCATGCTAATATATTCACATGCATATATTAACATAATTAAATCACATAAAACATGTTATGCAAATTCACAATCAATATACCAAAATTAGCTCACATGGGCTAAATTAACAAACCACAGAGCAATTCATTTTGATCCTCAACCCAGAAACACATTTTCTACTTTCAAAAATTCAAGTGTCACTATTCACATGAGCAGTAAAACCCTCAGTTCTTGTTCATGACCACAAATAGGAATTTTTCTCCTTTCGGTTCAAAGCTTTGAGGCAGGTTCAAACTAAAACAAGCATCGGAGACATTCCTAACCATTTACGACTCTTAAGCAGAAGAATATAAGTAGGAAAAGATCCTACCTCTTGGGTTATCGGAACTCCTGGAAATCGGTGCCCCGCAGCGTAGCCCTCATGCGTGGAATAGCTTTCCTTCTTGCTCCTTCAGGAAACCTGACGGTCGTCGGCCAGAATCACAGAGAGGTCTCTCTCCCAGAACATCAATTCATCATTGCATCCCCTTCCCTTTGCTGCACATTTTGGCTCTCAAATAATGGAGAAGATGATCACTGTTCACGTTTTTGTCTGATACTCATTAAACTTTCATTTAATACCATCCATGTCCTCAAGTCTTGGTTTTGACGCCCAGCGCTATCTGACCATCCATTTTCATCACCTCTCTACAACTGCGACATATTGTCTGGAAGTGCGTATAATAGGTGAGAAACTCGTCACGTCACATGTCTGAAACTGTTTTAAGGCACGGAGCATTGATTGCCTGAAAACGATAAGAAATTCCAGCCCCATCTGATTGACGAGGAAATTTGATGTGGTAATAGATTTCACGAGGCGATTCTAACGATGAAGTCTGTTTGATCATCAAGATCTAGAAATTTTGGGATTTTGCAGAAATGACCATTTTACCGCCACTGAAATTGGAATTTTCTCGGTCTTCGTGCGGAGTCATGTTAATATTCCATACATTTAAATCAGTACATCACATAAGCATGCACTACATCTTTTCTATCATTCAGTTCATTCATGTCAACACATCATTCAAGCATGTATGAACATAATTCCAACAATTACTTAGGCAAGTAATTCTATAATTCATATTCGGTGAACAGTGTGTCAGTCATACGACTCAATACATATAATTATTTCCATCTTTATCACACATATATCACATAATTTCACATTTTCAGTATGTCATTGAATTTATGGCATTAACACACATTAGTCATTCCCAGCCATAAATCCGGTCATGCTTGGCCTCGAAAATAATCTAGACTTAGTCCAGAAAGTCCAGTTTTTGTAAATACCACACGAAACTTCAGCAGCAGCGATTCTACTCAGGCCGTATGCGGTCGAAACATTTGATTTACAAGCTAAGTTCTGAAAGCAGTTCGAAGCAAGACGGACCATTCTCAGCTTGTCCATGACCAGTGATATTGACACATTTTATTAAGCACTTTATCTTATTAAATTCTAGACTCGACAGGCTTCCAGAAGAGTCCCAGAACCTGTGAATGTGAGTTTGGACGAAAGTTATGACCGTCTAAAAGCGACTCGGCCGATTCTGGGGTGTGGAAATTGGGCACCGGGTTGCCATTATGCTTGGGATTTTGCCATCCCAGAACACAGTTTTAGGCCTCGGACAGTCCTGAAACCCCCTTAAACGGTCTTTGGCTAATCACCTGACAACAGCAGGCCACACATATTAAATTCATCCTAAAATAGGGTGGCAGATTTAGGCACATTGGCCCATGAAGTAAAATAACCAGAGTAGGAGGAAACCTACCTTTTGCAGCGCAGTTCCGGGTTCTTTGCCTTCAGGGTCACCTTCTTGCATAACCTCCTTTCTTTTCTCTTCTTTTTCCTCTCTTAAATCCCTTCTTCTTCTCTTTCTTCCTCCCTTTTATTTCCTTTCCTCCCTTTCTCTCTTCCTTCCTCCTCCTTCTCCTTCTTGCTCCCTGGCCCCGACTGCTTGTACGCAAGCGGAATTAGGACTCTCCTTTGCGGCGCAGGTTGCCATGCATGTTGACACATGGCATGCCATGTGTCACACACATGGCTTGCCATGTGTCACACACATGGCTTGCCATGTGTCACATATGCATGCCTTTGCCATGCATTGTGACACATGGCTTGCCATGTGTCACCACATGGTTCGCCATGTGTCATCCACATGGCTCGCCAGGTGTCGCTCGACACTCGTTGTCTCGAAATATGAAAAATTCCGACTATCTCGAATTCAGCGAGAAATCATTTGGGTAGCTAGATTTCCCGCGAGAGGCGATTCAGCGGTCTGTTCAATTTTATTATGAATCTGAAAAAATCTAAATTTTCTTGGACTATTCGATAAATTCTGGTTTTCTCCCCCTTTTTTTTTTTGAAAAATTTAAATTTAAAATTTTCACGGGTTTTACATTTTCGATTCTTCAGGGCTCATTTTTAGAAAATTACTATTCATTTGACCGTTTCCAGTCAAATACCTACTTATCGAAAATGAAATGTACTATTCATGGAAACATTAGATTCAGGGTCATACACGTGTTTGCCCCTATAGCATAAACTCAACAAATAAGTAAAATTAGGACGAATTGGTAGAAAATTAAATTATTGACAACCGCTGGCTTGAACCTGTAATATCTGTGTGAAGAGGTGGATGCACAATGACTAATGTATTGATTTTTTTTTTTTTTTTGAGAAGAGATAAATGAATTGATTCAGGTTAGCAATACAATCAATAAAAGACACATAATCAAAAGTGTTAAAAACTTTACAATAGGACACAACATCCAGGTTAATATAAAATGGGATCGACTCAAGGCATATAGTGGCAAACCTAGAAAATGGTTTGAGGGGGGGCAATAGTTTAGTATGTAGTTTAGGGCATTTATTACCTAAAAAGAATTATAGCACAATGGTAACAAGTGAATAATTTAATTTTCATGTACAATGTAATCAAGGGTTTCAAAACCCCTTATTGAATTTATTTAAAAAAAAAAATGAGGGGGGCATAAAATGGGTTCGTCATTGAAGGCATACATATTTTGTCACGCCTAGATTCAAATTGAACCAGGTTGGCTGGATAAGCCAGGGTTTAGTTAAAGTGAAGCCCAGGTTTCTTTACCTGTTTTTCTTTTTTTCCAAAGTCGAACTTGTACTTTTTGTGGGTATGACCCACATCTTATATGAATACATACTCGCGTACTTATACATTTAAATCGGACCGCGAGACATCTTTGTGATAAACCCTCTTAGTGTCTTGGCCCGGTTAATATGTGGAAGATCGGGCGTCCTCCTGTACTACACGGATTAAAAACCCGTGCTAAGCTTTGCAACAGTGGGAAACATATGACTTATCTGAAACTCACTTGCACTTATCTTTGAATCATAATAAACATAAAGCATGAACATATATCGAAATCTTTTGGAATTCATGCAACTCATTTACATACATAGTATCCTTGTGACAAACTTATGCTTTTTGAGATATCTGATATCTGATGCGAACCTTACTTATAACAACCTCTACGGGCAATCCAGGTAGCTCATCAGGAAAAACATCCTCATTGCTAAGTAAACTACTCGAAATTGAATCTAAAAGTCAGTCTCCCTTATCATCCTTTAGAATTGAGAACTGCTAAGCCGACCATATTTATCCTAACTGCTGGACTCATTACAACATGCGGAAAAAATATCATGCTTGTCCCCACAAATACAACATGATGCGAGTCTGCGTGTGAGGCGGTAACCCTCTGCGCTCCTGATACGATAGCGACTCGTAACTGTCGATTCGATCCATCCCGAGGATGGCGTCGAACTCGACATGTCCATGACCCTCAGTCATTGTGAGTAGAATCTAGAGATCTCTAACTGCGCCCAACCCGCAGCATATCATCCCTCCTCCGCCTTAATCCCTAGGAGAGAGACTCACATATAAAGGCTCCTCAGGTCTCGACCTCGAGCCCTGACTACATCCTGGCCCGATGCAGCGATAAATGAATACGACGTACCAGAATCAAATAACACTCTTGCCCATAGGCGAGATAGCAAAAACGTACCCTGTATGACTGGCTGATCTGTTGACTCAGCCGGTGGTGTGATGGCGTAGACACTTGGTGCTACAATCAAATTTTTAGCAAATATGTGAGAACCAATTGCCATTCAATGGCATATGGTTAGATTTTAGACTCAAAGAGCTTTCCATTGTGTCCAAGAACACGTAAATCGGAGTTCGGACGAAAACATTATGGCCGATTGAAGTTTGGTATCAAATTAACAAGGCTATCTTAATTTCACGGCCACACAGAATTTTTCGCGAGTTGAAATTTCTGACCTATTGGCACATTTTGAGGTTGCAAAAATTTCTTGCACATTCTCTGTTTTCATTTTTCTTTTCCCTCTTTTCATGTTTAATCCGCAGCTTGATTACCAAACACTCAAATTAGTTCGTTTTGAGGTTCAAAAGCAAAAACCATAAACTATATTTCATCTACATTTCGGTTTTGACAAATCGAGCAAAACTAAACTAAGAAGGAACATATGAAGAACAAACGAGAAAATTGATGAATTCTGGGGTTTCGGTTAGGGTTGATTTCTGCCCTAATACTAGCTTTCCATAGATTTAGGCTAGATTTACGCAACTTACAAGGAGCGAAACCATAGTTTTTCTTCTTGACGGCCTCAACTCCTCACCTGATTGTCCTTGAGTTCTCGGTGAGGAGAGGTCGGTCTAGGGTTTAGGCTGGAGCAACGACTTGAAGAATGAGGAAATCCAGTGTTTCGGTTTCTCAAAGTGGAAGGTGCGTCCGGTGAGAGTTTTAGAGAGAGAATTGGCGAGATTGAAGAATGAGGGGAATGAGAAATGTCTCTCAAGACCAGTATTTGGTCTTTGTCAATCCTTCACTAGCCTTGTTTGAAATTGCACTAGTCTCATTTTCTCACTTTAAAGCTTCATTTCAATTTCATTTCCTCTTCATTTCATTTCATTTATACTTTAGCATTCATTACTCATTTCACGACCCTTAGGTCTCGTTGACATTTCACGAAATTTATTTGTCGTGTAAAATTTTGGTTTGTCACCTTTTTGTTTTTAGCCATTTAAACTCCAAATATAATATAATTTATTTTACACCATGGTAATGTTATAAAAATTTGTTAGGGTATTTTAGGGCGTTACAAGTAGGCCCATGCTTCTTGTTTTGTTACGTACTAAAAGAGAAGATGTTTCTTGAATATGAAATGTTGGGGGGAACGGCGCACGTCTTCCGATATTGCGGCTAATCCGTTGGTGCCATTAATGCTCCTGTTCATGCATTACCCTATATAAGAGTATGGCCCGGAAGGCAGCTTCTTTGCTTATGCTCTTTTTGTTCGAAAGTATTCCACTTTTCTGTAACATGTAACGTGTGACGGCTGAATCAGTGCATTGACAACAGATTAACATGAAAAATTTGTGTATCTCATATTATAAGACCCATACATGAGTAAAAATAGCCGCCAGGCCCATGCATGCAATACTCTCAAAAAAAATACATCAAATTATATTACCATAGTTCGAAGTTGATACATCACTCTTAACTCTGTTATATATTAAGATTTAAATTTTAATACATGTTATACAAAAGTATCTACAAAGCCATGTCGGCTTTCTTCTCAGCAACCTCTAGTGGCTTTAGATCACCGAACCTCCCATGCCTAAAATAATGATCCCTCGACAGATGACAATGCTTACGAGTAGTGATAATCTCTTACACTACAGTTACTCCCACCTAAGTGCACATGTAATAGCAACCCAGAACACATTCAAAACAAATTCATGATCCCTTGAATGTCTACATGCCTGATCCATGTCTCAGTCCTCACCAGGCTCACAAGCATGCCTCGAAGCCAAATGTGAGGAAAACACTTTCAAACAAAGGTTTTGTTCGGCGTCTTCTGTTGTGCAAGTGTTGGACGACCATAGGGTGATTGTTGGGTAATTCTCAGCAGTCATGGGTCATACTAAAGGATATTGTTGGATAACTCCCGAGCAATTCTTCGGAAAATCTTCCTTGAAATTCATTTATGACCGTTTTCGTTTTAACCATTTTTCTTCTGCGTATGCATTGCACTCACACCTACCATTCTAAGTGCCCACGATTATATGAAATTCATTATACTGTTCAAACAATTCATGTTAATATATAAATCATGCATATACTTGTATAAATTAACTCACGACATCATGTTATTAATTTCACAATAATAACATAAATTAGCTCACATGGGCTATCAGCCATTAAACAATTCATTTTGAATCACTCAGGCAACACCACAAATCACACACAAATCGTGAGCGGTGAAACCTAGGTCTCGATCTTTGTTCACGACCTGTAAAGGATTTTCTCACTCAATCTGATAGTTGGAGCCCGAAAACACGGCCCATTCATGTCTCGAGAATATCCACATCCGTCAAAATGGCTCTTGTGAAAGAATAAAAAACAAGTAGGAGAAAACCCTACCTCTTGGAGTTGTAGCTCCATGGAAATTGAGTGTTCGCGTGGCCATGTAGCGTAGATCGGCACCTTCTTGACCAGATGAGGACAGACGATTAAATGAAATCTAGAGAGAAATTGGACTTTCTCTATCTAAAACCAGTTTTTCCTCCTCTACTGCACATTTCTAGCAAAATGGAGAAGAAGAAGTCTTTTCTTCTTTCTTTCTTTAATTATTTTCATAATTCCTTTATTGTCAACAGTTTGACTTTTAAGAATTTCTTTGACACTTAGGCAATCTGGCGTTATCTCTATCCTCTCACTAATCATGCGACATGTGTCCGTGTAGATTGCATATAGTATGTAACTTTGTCGCATCGCGTACTACATGACTATCATATGACACGGAAGTAGGTGTCTCGAAGACGTGAAATTAGACTATCTCGGTCGTGAAATTCGTGTGGTAGCTAGATTTAGTGAGACCATTCAACGGTGAAATCTGTTTAAATTAAGTAGAGATCTGAAAAATTCAGATTTTGACCAAAATTACCATTTACTCTTTTGGAAAATTAGAATTTTACTAGTTTTTACATAATGCCCAATACCACATAATTTCTATAATAATTTTATTATATATTTAGAATTTATAAAATTAATAAACTTGAGTTTTCGAAGCGATAAATTAAATTGTGAAAAGTGAATAAATATGTGAACATATGATTAAATATTATATGCTAAAATATGCTAAAACGAGAAATTGATTGAACCCGGAAATAAACCCAAGTGAAAAAAGGCAAAATTGGAAATTTGTAAAATGAGGGCCTAAGGGTCAAATGATAAGTGATATATGTGCTATAAGGTGAATTGAGGCAACTTAAATCCAAAAATGGGTTTTTGATGTGCCAAACATGGCCTTGAGAAGGGTAAGTGATATTAGACCACATTTGGTCTTATAAAGCTCATTTGAGCAAAAAGGTTTTGGAGACGAGAGAGGGAGAAAAGCTAAGGCAAAGTGAGAAGATAAAGATTGTTGGCGATTTCTTCTCATTTCTTGCTTCTAAATGATCAAGCATCTTGGGTGAAGAAGATTCAAAGAAATTTAAGGTAAGAACCAAACCCTAGATTTCTTTAAATGATGTTTGGGTTAGTCCTATGCCACAGCGTAGGGAACCCACGCCGCAGCGTAGACTTATGCCTCAACGTGGGATGCCTCACCGCGGCAAGGTTGAGGGCCAAAGTGGCTTCGGGTGCGCCAGCTAGTAGTTGTGCTATGCTGCGGTGTAGACCTTGTTCCTGATAGAAAATTTTTGGATTTGTTTGAAGGTCTCGCCATTACCTGGGTGTTTAGAACCCAATAAATGATTAATGGGAGGATTCAAATAAGGATAAAACTAAGTGAAAACGATATCATACCTTAGCCTCGTGACGATGTTCGTTTAGTACGTGTTTTCAACCACTTAGAGTGGATAATTTTGTATTTGACTGAGTGCTAGTTGTGACGACAACTTGACTTAGGACTGGTATCAAAAGAGACAAGGAATCGATAAATTGGTCTATTATGTTCTCTGTGACTCAATTCTCATTTCAAGTTCTATTTGTGAAATGTATATATATATATTGATTTGAATTATTAGTATTTGAAATGATTGTCAAATATCTGCATGTGTGCGTGTATTTGAACTATAAGTGAATTTATTGCATGTGAGTAAATTGATTTGAAATTTATTATTAAATGACCAACATGACGGGATTCACCAACTGAATTTGTTATGAAGGTACTCGTATTTTTTGAATGTAAAATCACATTGCTCTTTGAGATAATAGACAAGACATGATTCTGACTAAATATTCGTGAATAATAGACTTCTATAGTCATATGTGGTGTAATACAGATAATCACATTGCTACTAAATAGCAAATAAGGCAGTATTCTGATTGTGAATACATGCGTGAATGTTAACCATAGTCATATGTGAGTGTAATATTAAATGTGAAATCACATTGCTCTTGGGAATGACAAGAGGGACATGATTGTCGGCGAATGCAGCGTGAATGTTGACTCTATAGTCATATTGAAATCGCTTCCGCAAAGATTTGAGAATGAAAATGATTATATTAATGAAATGGATTTGATTAATGGCTTAGGTTGGGCATCCTCGGGTTTCAGTTCAAATCCGCCAATCGGGTCGGGTTAGGCTCGGGGGTCGCTACACTTTAGTGGTATTAGAGCCTAGGTTTAGGCGGTTCTGTAAAATGAATTTGAAATTATTTATTGCATACATTACATTTGCATATAAAGGATGACATGACTCTGACGCGGATCTTGTTGATCTTAATAGGATAAGCATGGACAGTTCAGCTCCTTAAGTCGAGGATGACTAGGGTGCCTAAGCAGTCTGCTAGTGTGGAAGGTGGAAGCGGCGTACCATATCTGATGAATGAGCCAGACCTTCTCTTGTGGGAGGTCTGATATCCTCAAGCGGAATAGCTCGAACTGCTGCGAAAGTCATCTCGACCAGCTGCGTTTATAAGGTCAATGGTAGAGTGCAGTGCCCAGGCAGATGATTTCTTGGAGGAAAGAAAGCGAGCCTTGATGGCGGAAGGTGGCTCGAGAGGCAGGCGAATGCTTGTGAAAATCATTGCACATTGGGCCCCGAAGTTGGAATGTGCGACACCAGTGCTACGGGATGAAGCATCGGTGGTGGGTTTAAAGTGACCGGGGCGCACCACGAAGACAGTTACATGGAGTTCTTCTTGGATGAGTTGAAGGTATTATGTGGGTTGCATTTACTTAGATAATATGGATAGAGTTTCATAATCTGAAGCGAACAGGATGAGTGTGTGAATATCAAAGAGAATTCACTCGACTGAGCAAGTATGCTCCCGAGATACTAGTCTCTAAAGAGGAAAGATGTCATAAGTTTGAAGATGTGACGCCCCCAACTCGGCACATGGTGTCATTTTTTTTTCTTTTTTTATAAACTTATAACATTTAAGCTTGTTCATTCGTATAATGTTAAACATTTAACTTGTACTATATCTGTGTAGGATTACAAAATATCTGAGCTCCGTATATGGAAGTGTTCAACATTCCTGATATTTACATTGTTTACAAAAAACAAAACATATACAAAAATAGACCAAAAGGTCTTTAGTGGGCACCTAGTAGTGTGTTGGCCTTGGTTGTTAGTGTGGAGTGTCCGGACTTCTTGTTTCTGCTTCTCCTGTACCTACACGGATGAAACACCCGTGCTAAGTTTATAGCTTAGTGAGAATTAATACATATGGATGACCTCTAATAAGGGTCATCACACTTCTATACACATGCATACATCTAACATATCATATCATTTAAACATGCTAATACATATTTCATATTTACTTATCATACCATGTTCATTTCTTATCATTTACACTGATTCATGTTCTTGTCTGTATACTTGTCATAACATGGCAGTGCTATATATATTATTATATTATATCATTTCGTATGTCGCCAGTCATTTGTTTATGTTTAAATGCACTAACATGGCTTCCAAAGTGGATAAAGCTATAAGGGCTTAAGCTTGTACTCACTTATAGGAAAGCATTAATTATAAAGTAGAAAGGTCTTTGACATTAGTGTCACGAGGCAATGGCCAGTATAAGAATGAGAAAGTAATGACCAAAATAGGACGGCGATCAATGTGCTGCGAGACTTGTTTTCACAATAAAATCTTCAATCATCCCTCTTACCAGGTTCTAAGTAACAATCCACTCTTATATTTTATATTTCAATGCATATCTCATATTTCGAAACAATTATTGTCATTCGGTAATCATATCATTACAATCATTTATTTGTATCTTTCATTTCATATCATTATATGCATGAATAACTATGGTTACCATGTGTATATTTATTCTTATCATTCGATTCGTAGTATATATGGATGAATTTTTTAGACTCAGGCTTTCCCATAGAGTCCCGAAACTTCAACGGAGTTCGGGCCCGAAGAAATTATAGCCGTCAAAGTTGGGACTTCCATGAGCAGTGGCTATAGGCAACACCGTGGGCCCTCTGCTTTTGGTTATGGACTATATGAGTTTCCAATATTATCAATCCTATATATGGATGGATTATAGACTCAGGCTTTCCATAGGGTCGAGACATCAAAAACATAGTTTGGGCTGAAGAAATTATGACGGTTCGGTTGGAGGCTTCCCATGAGCAGTGATACGGTAACCAGGGCCCTCTTGTTTCATGATTTATGGACCTAATATGAGTTCAGTATTATCGAGCTATATATGGATAGGTGGAGCTCAAGGGTTTTCATAGAGTCGATAACTGCAAAACAGGTTGCGTCAAAGAAATTATGACCATTGGTTGGGGCTTTTCCCATGAACGATGGCTCTGAGCAACACCGATGGGCTACTTCTTTTTCATGATTTCTGGACCTAATATGAGTTCTAATATTATCAAGCTATATATGGATAGATTTTAGACTCAAAGGGATTTCTATAGAGTCTAGAGCATTCAAACGGAGTTCGGGCAGTATGATCGTTGAAGTTGGAGGCTTCCCATGAGCGGTGGCTCTGAGAGCAACCGACGAGGCCCTCTTGTTTTTGTGATGTCTGAACCTAATATGAGTTCTAATATTATCAAGCTATATATGGATGGATTTTAAGCAAGGTTTCATAGAGTCTAGAACATCAAAACGGAGTTAGAACAAAAAATTATGACCATCAGTTGGAGAATTTTGGCCAAGCATCTCACAAAACCCCAATGTTGTAATACAAATATTCTCCTTGAGGATTGCAATCAACCAGCCGTCAAGCACCACCAATACCAAGTAGAGGTTAGACTCAAATTCATCGAATGGGTTTATGATTTGATTTTCCCATACAAAAAAACAGACACCCATCCAGTTCCTTACAATTCAGACATTTCATACTAAAATCCATAATTTTTCCATAAAAAATCTAGACTTCCATACCTTTGTTCTTCTCCTTCTTCTCCTTCTTCTTCCCCTTCTCCCTCTATCACGGTTTGCTCTTTAAAAAAAAATGAGAGACCACTTGGTCTCATCCCCTTTTTATAGTAAAATTTTCCTTTTATTTGCACTTAGGTCTCGAAGTCCTTGTATATAAATCAAATTATAAGTAATCCTTCTTTATAAACGCTGTATCTTATGACTTTTGTGCCCCTTTTTGACAAATTACCAATTTACCCTTGCTTATCTTGTACAAATTCCGGGTTTCTCCATTTTCATGTTTGCATTGAAATTAAAACTCCAAATGCACTAATAATATACCCTAATTATGTTTAAAAACAATTAGGGTATATTTAAGTACAGAAAGATGATCTCAGTGATATATCAGGACCCATGTCACGGGATTACATATGAGATTTTTCAAAATTGTCACATGTGCTCTAAATGCGCAAAGAGTAAGAAAGAGGAGAATAACGAGAAAAGAAGACGGGGTAGAAAAAGCCGTCGATCGAAGTGCTCATCAGCAGATAGAAATTCAAAGGACCCGGTATCTAATGGAAACATAGCTCGTAGGCTATCGTTAGTAGAATATTCTCCCAGGCAAGTCGATTGCAGTGCACAGGAGGTGCTTCTACAGGACATGTTGTTCCTCATTGTCCTCATTGTGGAAGAAAGCATAAGGAAGAGTGTTGGAAATTGACTAGTGCTTGTTTATTTTGTGGATCTAATGAGCCTGGTGGCTTGTCCTAGAGCACGTTCTTAACTAGGCAGGGGCAATGTTCATCAATACAAAAAAGGCAGCAAGAGTGTTGTTGCATCACCGAGTGTTAGAGGCGAGGACATGGGTGTACGACGGGATGCTCATGCTCAGTTAGAGCATATCACGATGAAAGAAGTGGAAGATACAGATGCCCCGGATGTGATCATTGGTAATTTTACTCCCTTTGATACTATTGTACATGCACTGATAGATCCGGGATCAACCCATTCATATGTGTGTACCGATATACCCAACATGGGTAAATTATCGAGGAGTGAAACCGAGTATGATATCTTGGTGACGAACCCACTTGAACATAGTGTTATTGTGAATAGAGTGTATAGAGATTGCTCCATTCGAATATGATGAGCGCCTAAAACACTCATGTCATACCCGCGTCTGTCTTTTGGTTTTAGCTCTATCTTATAGTTAAATACACAATTTATAACCCGATATCTAATTTTTGCATTGTATGTGAATAGTAGGTGGAACAAGCGGTTTTTGGGATCATTTTGGAGCAGAGAGAAGAAGAGCAGAAAGCTGGCAAGAACGTCGCGACGTCAACACGATTTCTGCCTCAACATCATTAAAAGCAAAGGGACCAGAAATCGAGAGGACGGAAGAAAACGTAGGGGCGGTACAGGAAAGCATAAGCAATGTGACGGATCAATGGAGAAGACACTTGCTTTTGTATTTTCTTCTTTTCTGAAAAACGGTTGATGATTTATAGATTGATTAAGTGTATAATCAAGTCCAGTATGTTCTAGATTCACATCTAGGGTTTTGTTGAACCCTGTCACGATTGCATGGATTAAGATTTTGATTTTATATTATTCAGTTATTTATGACTAGTTTGCATACGCTCTCTATATCTGCGATTTATATACATATGATGTGCGGCGGCCCATTGGCATGATCTTGTTGGGTATTCTAGGTCGAGATAATGACGCTAGAGATCAGATTAGGCGACCCTCGGTCGGTCGGTAAATAAGAGACTATCGGAATTAGAGGGTGGCGATTAAGTTAGAACATTTAAGCGTTTGAGCATTGGGTTGAGTAGAGATACCTTTCGGCTACGCTGGCGAATGACGTGCGCCTCGAGAGAGAGGTATCGTGTGAAGCACGATCACCCCGCCGTCGATAAGTCACAAATAGATTGAATAATAATTCCCTTAGGTAGTTCTCCATCAAAAGTGGCAGGGGGAGATAGAGCCCTAGTCTCCACAACACAGTGATTTACTAAGATAAATTAGTTTAGTTTAATCTCACATCTTAGCTAATTAGTCATTCAAAACATGTCGGATAATATTCAAGGCTAGTCCCGATGGTGGCATTCTCCCGAGTGGATCGATATACGCCTTAGGTACATTATATTGCAATCTGGCCTTGATACGGCAGCGTGCACTTGCGCACATAGGCGTATATATTTTACACATCACGCTTTCGGTCTATCAAGTTTTTAGCGCAATGGCTAGGGAAAGTTTAGTGTTGATATTGTATGACGTTGATATTACTGCGAAATTTTCTTTTTTTATTGTTATTTTACTTTAAGTCTTGGTATTTAGTGCTGTGTTTATTGATTGCGGAGTCAAGGATTCTGATGAGTGTGCGAAGACGGGGTCGAGTTGAACTATCCATTTGATCGTGAAACCTTACCGTTCACGTCGGCCCCGAAAGAAGCATGATGCAGTCTGCGATCATGCGAATAATGAAGAGCACGATCATGGCCATGAAGCGAAAGCGGCGCGAGGGCCGCGATGGGAATAATGGTAGGAATCATGCACGAGAACATTTATCACGACCGAGATGATCCATTCATGTTGCTAGAGTTTTCCACACACCACCTCTGATTGTTAGACGGCTATCGAAGAAGCCTTTATTCAGTAAACAACCGAGTTGATCGTTGACCTTACAAATGCTTGAACATCTTGTTCCATAGTTGCCCGATGAGAATCCGAATATGCATTTGACCAACTTCCTCGAGAAGTCTGCGACACGATCAAGTACAATGGGGTCTTGAAGGCTCGGGTTGAGATTGTTTCCTCCTTTAGGTGATAGAGCGGAAACATTGGTTGACAAGTGACATCAGTTCCATTACTTCATAGAATGACTTAGTGCGAAGTTCACGACGAGTTCTTCCCACTGCAAGAATTACTGCTTAGGTGCAAAGAAGTCAATACATTCGAAGCTGAGGAAGAACTTGTGAGGCATGGGATGAGTTTCATGAGCGTAGGAAAGTGCCAGCATCCTGAGCGACCCGAGATGGATCGCAATCCACACTTTTTATAATGGTCTTAGGGATGTAACCAGAACAGTGATTGATGCTTTGGTAGGAGGGGTGGTAATGAAGAAGACTATGGACGAGCATGTAAATCTGGAGGATCGCTACTAATATGTCATTAGCCTGAGATAAGATTACACAGTGAAGGCTGTGGTGACACAGAGATAATGAGGTTCTCGTGATGTCTGATTACTTATGTCATACAAACACTAAAGCTGCTGACTAAACTGACAAGTCTGTAAATGCCATCTGAACCGACCCTGTGGGAGTTATGTGAATTACGTAGGAGCGGCCTGTGTGACCTGTGAATGTCGATCGGGACGTGGCGGTGAAGCGTGCCCGGTATGTGTCGAGGTTTAATCGGCCGTAACATGAGTCGTTATGGGAGCAGTAACTGCCAGAACCGAATCGGGACGGGTGGCGTAGTAATTGAACAATCAGGCTATGGATGAAGGAACAGATTAGAACAACATACCACCTCCCAAGTGGCGAACCACCTCAGAAAAAAGTGGACTGGAACGAGCCCTTGCATGAGTAACACCTCGCATCTTTGCTACATGAATGAGATGAGGCGAATGTGGCAGACCTTGATTGAGCAATCAAGTAGCGCAATTGAGAAACTTATAGGTAAAAATGGAGCTGAGTGACCTATTGTGAAGGCAGCGGGGTTCCTTACCGATGGCTTTCGAAGTGAACCGATACGAAGGGAATGAACATGTCAGCGATTCACATTGAAGTGGTAGGAGTCGCGTGGATGGGAGGTAGAGCGAAGCCATCGAGCCGGTCGAGGAATGTGAAAGACGAGAAAGGGAGCGACCCAGAGAAAAAATGTGGGAAAGAAGCGAGGCAAGGATCATCCGGTCATAGTTGAACCCGTGCTTGATTTACGTTCCCCAAGCGCCTCAGAAGAATAAAATGAATGGCGTTGTAAAGTTTATGGAAGTGTTCGAAACTACACATGGCTATTGCGATCTTTGAAACAAATACTTGATTATGTTAAATTTATGAAGGATGTCTTTGTCAAGGAAAGGCTGTCGGATTTGAGACGGTTAATCTCAACGAAAAGAATGTAGTGCCATCCTTTAGAGGAAAGCTGCCTGGCCTAAAGACCGGGGCGGAGTTTCACTATCCACGCACCATCGGGAATGCCATCTTTGAGAGGCTGTGTGACTTAGGAGCTAGTAATCTCATGCCTTTATCCCGTATTTAGACGTTTAGGGTTAGGTGGCTTCATGACCTCTGAGTCCTCAGTTAAGCGAGACGGAGTCCTTAAAGAAAAGCATCAGGGGTGATAGAAGAGCGTCTTAGTGAAGGTCGACGAAGTTCATCTTCCTAGCGGATTTCATTGTATTAGATATGGAGAAGATAAAGAAATACCCGTAATCTTGGGTAGACCATTTCTACTTAGTGGCGGAAGCGATGATTGGCGTTGAAAGGAGTTGAAGTGAGAGGTGCGGAAGATGAAGTCAGTTTAACGTGTTTGAAGGTTTTGTGAGACACCGTAGAGAGTGACACGTGTAATGTGAGGAGGCAGTGAGGCATAGTGTCCCAGCGAGATGTTCTCGTGTCTTTGGAGGCTAGCATGGTGTTGGCGGTCGGAAAATTGGGAGAAGAAGTTAGGAGTATGTAAATGAATGGACTCGTGGAACCTAATAGAAATATTATGAACCCACAGAAAATCTGGCTTGTCGGTGCCATCAGTTCAGACAAACCACGAAGATGGAGCAGGCCACCACTAGCCATCGAGGTATGCTTATCTCGAGAATGCTTCCACCTTACCAGTGATTATTTCAGCGTCCCTGACAACGACAGAGGAAGAAGAAAACGTGGTCCTCGGAGATCCTGCGTTCGATTGGGCACAGTCTTTGGCTGATTTGAAAGGGATTAACCGCTTCTATGTGCATGCATCCCGAATCTTGTTAGAAGATGGTCTGGAGCCTTGGTGGAAGCCTGAAGGTTGAATCCATTTATGAAAGAGGTAGTCTCGGAGGTACTAAAATAATTTGAATCAGGAGTTATTTATCAGATTAGACAATGCATGGCTAAGTCAGTGCAATTAGTGCACAAAGGAGGAACAACAGTGATAAAGACAGTGAACGATACATCACTGCCCTCTCGAACAGTCACAGGATGGAGGATTTGTATTGACTACCAAAAATTGAACAAGGCTACTCAAAAAGACCATTTCCCACTGCCGCTTCTGGATCAGATGTTGGATAGACTAGCAGGACACGAATAATATTGTTTTTTGAATGGGTACTCCGGCTACAAATCAGTTCATTCGCCCAATTAGGAAAATGACATTCACATGCCCGGCGTATGGTACATTCGCATTTAGGCGGATGCAGCCAGTTGTCGCGATGCCACTGAAGCGCATTCGACGTTATATGATGGTCATATTCTCATATATGGTTGAAAGGTGTCAGTGTTCATGGATGACTTTTACGTATTGGGGACTCGCTGTGATTGCGGACAACTTGAGATCGGCGTTGATTAGATCACGAAACCCGATCTTGTGCTTAATTGGGAGAAGTGTCATTTATGAGTACGAAGGCATAGTACTTGGACCTTAGGATTTCTGCAGAGGAATGAGGTAGATAAGCGAAATTGAGCGATAGAAACTCGCCGCGAGTCTACAGTAAAGGGCATAAGAAGTTTTTTGGGTCACGCGGGCTTCTATAAACGTTTCATAAAAGACTTCTCTCGGATTGCAAAGCCATTGTCTGAAATCTTGGTCGAGGAACACCATTTGGTTAAATGACGGTGTGTGAGAGCCTTTTAGTCTTAAAAAGATAAAATTAGTATCGTGCGATTGTGAAGCGCTGGGATTAGGACCTCGTTTGAGCTAATGTGTGTATGATGATTATGCGTCGGGCGTGCTAAGTGAAGAAGCTTGAGAAAAAATATTTCGGGTTATCTACTATGCTAAGTGGGACCTTGAATGATGCCCAGAGTGAACTATGCCTACGAAAGGAGTTGTTGTATTGTTTTGCCTTTGACAAATTTAGGCCATATTTGATTGTGATAAAGTAATTGTGCTGCATTTTTGATAAAGTACCTCTATGACGAAAAGGGCCTTCTGCTGAGACTAATATGGTGAGTCCTCTACATTGCAAAAAGAATTTGACTTAGAGATTAGAAACGAAAGACGAGAGAAGACACAATTACAAATGAGACCACCTATCACGGTTGCAGAAAGGACGAGGGTAGGAGTCCTGTAAATGTTTTCCCGAATATGAATAGCTCTTAGCAATTCTTGAACACGAAGATGGTTCCATGGTTTGATGATATGTGAATGTTAGTGGCTTAAAAGGTCATCCTCAGGAGTTTAGCTGTGAAGAAGAGATTCTTTGCACAGTGAAACACTCTTGGGAGGAACCCATTCTATCTGGCTTTGTCTTTGACCAAGTGATAAGGGATGTGTACGGGAAGATGATGGGCCTTGTTCTAAACCAATGCCACACTTTACCATGTGGGGGGCATTTCGGAGGCAGAGGACAGCGGCAAAGGTACTTTAGTCGGGTTTCTACTAGCCGAACCTAATTCGAGATCTGTACCAGTTTGTATCCACATGCGACAAATGTGGCCAGGGAGCATTTCTAAAAAAAGAATGAATCACTATGAAACCTGATTCTAGAAGTTGAGCTATTTGATTTGTGGGGGATGAATTTCATGGGTCCATTCCTCCACCACGTTTAGTAACTTGTACATCTTGCTGTGATAGATTATGTCTCTAAATGGGTAGAAGCAATCTTAGATCTTGTACCAATGATGCAGTCTGGTGTGAGTTCCTTCATTGCCACATATTTACGTTTTGGCTCCACGACCTTGATCCTGGAAATGGAGACTCATTTCTCTGATAATATGGTTGACAAAGTTTTGCAAAAATATGGAGTGTGGCATCGCACATCACTCACATACCATCCACAGGAAAATAGGCAAGTAGAGGTATCAAACCGAGAGATAAAGTCTATTCTGAAAAAAACAGTAAATAGCTCAAGGATGGATTGGTCGAAGAAAATTGATGATGCACTCTGGGCATACAGGACAACATTTAAAACACCATTGGGTATGTCGCCATTCAGAATAGTTTATGGGAAACCATGCCACTGCTTGGGGTGGAATTAGAACATAAGAGCTTCTTTGGGCCCTTTCGCATGTTGAACACAGGCAACAAATTAGCGGGAAGAGAGGCTGGATCTTCTGACTCAGTGGTGGAGCCGAATTCCATGACGAGGCTTATAAGAGAATGCTTCCGAGAATATCTGAGGAAAATGCAGCCTAGCCTCAGTGTTATGCATCGCCGTGAAAGAGTTCGAGGCGAATGACAGTCCTCTTGTTCCCAATTCCAGGCTGAGCTTTCCCAGTGAAATTAAAGTCAGATGGTCGGGACCATTCATGTGACTGAGTTTTTCACATGGAGGCGGAAGTTATGCACCAGAGAAAGGAACATTCAAAGTTAGCACATAACGGTTGAAGCCATACTTTGAGGCTGAGTTCCATCTGTGAATAACAGGCCGTTCCACTAAGCACCGGAAGGGTGTGGTAAAGTCATATAAACGCTGGATCTGGGCACATTGAAGTTAGCGAGTCGAGCTGCGACATTGAACAAGCGCTACTTGAGGCCCCATGTTTTGGTACTTTCTTTCCGTAGTCTAACTTTGTTAGTTTTAGTTTTTAGCATCTTTATCGATCTCTTTGTAGCAGGACCGTTGCTTTGATTTAATGCGTTTCGGAATTTGGAAAGGCGAGTGGCGTGGAGGATCCACTCAAGAAGATCATTTCAGAAGTGTGAAGGGGTTAAAATTGCATTCAGGGGGTTTTCTCAAAACTTAGAAAATTATTCAAAATTTTTCATTTTGACCTTCTCTGTCACGTCACGACGTTGCCTGAACCATGAAAAACCAAGCCTCGGTAACACCGTGACTTTGAATCTCAACGTCGCGACGTTGGCAGCTCCACCCTCTGGAACGTCGCGACGTTGTACTTATAGCCTCTCTGTCACATCGCAACGTTGGGTCTGAACATCGCGATCAGCGGCTCGCCCCTCGGGAGCGTTCTGACGTTGGCTGGAAACGTGTGGCGATTTGCCTGTTTTATGACGGAGGCCTTCAAGTTTTTTCCTCACGCTGCAGCCTCGTCGGAATCTCCTGCTTCCTCAGGTTGTTGTCGAACTCAGGCCACTGCAATAAGCCTCTACCATAGGTCTTAGAGCACCCAGATCCTCACTGTCTGAGTCTCCATCCTTTACAAAGTGACCTCGTTTGGTGCCTAACCCTGTGCAATGCATTTCCCGAGTGAGTTCGAAACTCTTTCGGTTGACAGATCTTGTCCCTGCTAGTTGGGTGCAGGTTAGAGCCCGAAGGAACATTAGGTGCTGGGGTTGTGTGATCTCCCACTATCGCCATTCATTGGTCCATTTAATGCTTTGGTGCTCGATCAGTGTCTAGGTCACAGAAAGTGGCCTTCTTCTGCCATTCATTTAATTAAGCCTTGGTGATTAGAGTGCATTGCCACCTTTACACCTATGTCGGGTAGTGTGAAAAAGTTAGGCCTTGAACGAGGGGTGGACCGGTAGGAATCGACAAATTTAAACCTCACTAAGTTTGTCAATGAAGGTGCGGCCGATAGGTTTGGCACCATTTGTAAAAATAGGTCCTTCATAAAGAAAGGGCTTCCCACACGCCTCGACTTCTTTAGCAAGACAATTACGAGATAAGGGATGGCGGGCGCTATGCTGACCACCTCGTCTGACTCGACGAGGTGTGGTGCAATTCCTTGACCTCGCCTCCTGTATCGTGAAGCGTAGGGTGCGTGGGTGTCGACTTCAGCGAAATCTATTAACTAATCATAATCTTAACGGTCCCCACGAGCCTTGTGATTGGCTCCGTAAATGGCAAACTACCTTGAGTCCTCGAGTCACGACAACCGGCGGGGTGAGTGGAAACTCAATAGCGAAGGGCATCAGGTGCACTTGAGCGAGCATTTGGCCTTATATTCCTAAGGTGTGGCATCACTTCATCACGTCGCGTCTCGATACGGCCCAAATGACGTTGTGAGTGGCTTGACGCGTGCCTTAGCTACGCCGTCATCAGGGCATGCCCTTCCGATGTTGGGGTAGGTTATAGAGGATGCCGTCCTCCATGCTTAGGGACGCAAAGTGACACAGGCACCCCTTTCTCCTTACGGTCTATCTGAAAAGAGCGAGTGTATAGAGGACAATGAGGCATGGATACACTATTAAAGCTATAATGGTCAAGCGTGACAAGCTAAGATTGTACCACGGCTGAAACGATGTCTGACTTCGGCGATAGACCTCGGGCGAGGATGAGCTTAAAGTATCAAGTTCTCTTTGGCCTCCGTCGATCCCAAAAATTGACATTAAGATCCTCTGCACTCACCCATACGCCCCACAATGAACCTCAATTTTATCCGATCAACCGGGACTGAAAGGACCGGTGCTAGCCCTCGCCCGACCTCTTCGATGCTTTGGGATGAGGCAGAAACACCCAGGAGTCCTCGTACCTAGGATGTGGGGCCCTCAGAGTTATTTATGCGTGGATCACAGCTAGCAGGCTACCATTCTCGAAATCAACGGTCCCTCCAGGCCGGCCGTGACTTCTTGCCTCGCGGAGCTGCAGTCATGCGATGACACGGCGATCTGCAGGAAGTTTCCTCCACCCTCTCTTGTTCTTTTATAGCCAATGGGGACACTGCCCACATTTGTTTGGGGGGGTGTGGGTGGTGATCGGGTTTTGTTAGATTGGCATAGTTTTGTGTTGGGCCATTTTATTTTCGTGTTTCCTACTTTAGTTTAGGTTAGGTTTGTGTTGTTTAGTATGTGTTTGGCAGGTTATCATACATTTTGTTTTAGTGATGCCATGCGTGAAGTCGAGATCTCTTTGTGAGTCAATAATCATGGACGAACATAGTATAAATCCAGAAAGGATCCGTAGGGTGTTAGATGCTCTGGAATTTCATGTTGAATAAGTAGGAAGACAAAGTGAACCACCTCCGGGATACTCAAGAAACCACTTCTCAATAAGCCTATCACACCCACACATAGATGACCTCTAGGGTATGCCTAGCGCGGGCAGACTACTAAGGTTGACAAACCTGGAGTCTCTAAACACAGTGATGAGACACTAAATAAGAGGATTTCCTTGACTAAATAAATAAAATAAAATAAAATAAAAATATGAAAGAATAAGTGAGGATCTTCTAATCGAAATCCCGAGGCACGATCTTAGAGACTTTGAAAGCCCTAAATGCACAAGAGCGGCCCAGTGGGAGCCAGTGACCGCTGCAGATTCTGAGGATGAAGATGGGAAGTTTCCCATGACTTAGGACATAGGTTTGGTTGAGTGTTCGAGGTGAAGTTCGAGGAGGCCCAGATACTTGGTGTATAATAATGGTGGAGTCACCCAGCTAATCCTACGAGACACTTAGCATAAACTACGGGCATTGCGTTTCTTTCATGAGTAGGTATGGTTAATGAATAAACACGGTGTGTTCTTATCATTCTGTAGTTAGACTCTCCCGACTATGTGAGAGTTGAACTCCAAGTTTGGGAGTGTCGGGCAAGGTATATGCTGAGATCACGTATTGATGCACATAGGGTCCTTGGAAAAGGCTATTGAATACCTCGGAGATTAATTAAACATCGGCTTTGCTTGTGTTCAAACAAATTATTTCGAAAGTCGAACACCCTTATGGATCTCCTGAAATTCGAACAAAAAGGTAAGATTTGTGAGTTGGTCCATTTTGATCCTTCGTTTGTCATAATGTGCATCATAATCTTGGTGTTAGGTTATAGTATGTAGGTTATTATTAATAGGTTTAGAGTCTCTTCTTGTGAGGACTAAACACGAAGCTAAGTTGGGGGTGTGATGAGCGCCACAAAACACTCATGCATGCCGCGTACGTCTTTTTGGTTTTGGCTCATCTTATAGTTAATACGCGATTTATGGCACAGTATCTTATTTGTTGTATGAATAAGCGGTGGAACGGGCGGTTTTTTGGATCATTTTGGCGCAGAGAGAAGAATAGCATAAAGCTGGCAGGAACGTCGCGACGTCGGGTCAACGAGAAGAGGAAGTCGACAAGTGACCAACGTCACGACGCCTCAACATCATTAAAAGAAAAGGTACCAGAAATTGAGATGGGGGATCGGAAAAAAACGTACGGACGAGGGCACATAAAGCATAGCAGCAGCGACCCAGATCAGTGGAGAAGACACTTGCTTTTGTATTTTCTTCTTTTGGCATTTGATGATTTATAGATTGATTGAAGTGTATGTCGAGTCGGTATATTCCCAGATTCACATTTATGGTTTTGTTGAACCTGTGTATCCTGATGCGTAGTTAATTTTGATTTTATGTTATTCAGTTATTTATGACTAGTTTGCATATGCTCTATATCTGCGATTTATATACATGTGATGTCTTGCCAATATTGGCATGATCTTGCTGGGTATCCTAGATTGAGAAGTGGGGACTCCAGAGGATGGGTGGGCGACCTAGGTCGATTGAGTGAAATAGAGAGATATCCGATTCAGGTTGGAGGTGGGTTAGAACATTTAAGCATTCGAGACATTGGGTTGAGGTAGAGATACACTGACCACATAAGCGAGATGAAGCGGATATGCCTCGAGAGAGAGAGGGTATCTTGTAAACGATCACCTGTGTCGATAAGTCATGAATAGACTGAATAATAATTCCCCTAGGTAGTTCTCCATCAAAAGTGGCGAGGAAACAGGCCACACAGTCTCCATAACACGGTGATTTACTAAGATAAAATTAGTTAGTTTAATCCTCACCTTAGCTAATTAGTCATTCAAATCTTACGTCCAGATATTCGAGAACAATTTTATTAGTCAGCGTTCGCGCAGTGGATCGATATCGTGCTTAGGTACGTTATATTTACTTGTCGACACGTGCACTTGCGCGTGGCGGTATATATTTATACTCTTCGGCCCTGTCTCGAATACGAGGCACATGGTTTGCAGGATTTGTCGGGTATCACTTTAAGGAGTTTGATGTGATTTTGGGGATGGATTGGTTGTCTTGACACCAAGCGATAGTCGATTGTAGAATGAAAAGAGTGACCTTAAGGACACGAAATGACAATGAGGTTATTTTCATCGGCGAGAGGTCGAACAACCTTTCTAATGTGATATCCTTAGCCACTGCTAGAACAATGGTGCGGAAAGGATATGAATTATACTTGGCTTATGTGATTGATACGGTAAAGGCAAGGCCTAGTGTATCCGTTATCCTATAGTTGAGTGACTTTAGGACGTGTTTAAAAGAGGTTTCGAGTTGCCTCCACGAGAGGAGATTGAGTTTGCTATCGGCGTTGTGTGAGTGCCTGACATCCATTACCGTCTTAGAATGTTTCTGTTGGAGTTAAAATTGAAATTGTGGTTCTGAAGCGTGAAAAGGGTTTATTCGACCAAGTGTATCACCATGGGGAGCTCTCGTGCTTTTTGTTAAAAAGAAAGATGGTACACTTCGGCTATGTATTGATTATAAACAACTGAACAAGTTGAAAGTAAAGAATAAGTATCCGTTACCCAGGATTGATGATTTGTTCGACCAACTAAAAGGTGAAAGTATCTTTTTGAAGATAGATTTACGATCTGGGTATCATCATTTGAGAATTAAAGATATATGGATGTGCATAAACGATGTTTAGAACGCGATATGGACATTATGAGTTCCTTGTAATGCTGTTTGGTTTAATAAATGCTCCAGCGGCTTTCATAGACCTAATGAATCGTATTTTTCGACCCCGCATGTGGATCAATTTTTCGTAGTGTTTATAGACAACTTTCTTGTGTATTCAAAAGATAGGGAAAATCACGACACAGACCTTCGGGTAGTGTTAGAGACTTTAAGTAAAGAGCAGTTGTATGCAAAACTGAGCAAGTGTGAGTTTTGGCTAAATGAAGTGTCCTTTCTTGGGCACATTGTATCGAAAGAAGGAATCAGAATTAGTCCAGAAAATAGAAGTGGTTTGAATGGAAGCCACGAAATGTGCAAAGTGCGTAGTTTCACAGGACTAGCAAGTTACTCTGAAGGTCGTTCTAAAGGGTTTTCTATGGCATTTGCCTTTGATGACAAGATTGCTCCCGAGAAAATGTAAGTATGAATGGAGTGAAAAATGTCGAGTTTTGATAAGTTAAGCGTTCTTAGCAGAGGTACCGGTTCTTACTTTCGATCGGCACAAAATTGAGATATGTATCTTTATGATGCATCGTTAAACGGACTCGGATGTGTCCTTATGCAAGAGGGTAAAGTGGTATCCTATGCTTCAAGATAGTTGAAACCGCGTGAAAATAACTATCCCACGCATGATTTGGAATTAGCCGCAATGTATTTGAGCTGAAAATTTGGAGACATTATTTGTATGGAGAAAAGTGTTTCATCTACACTATTCCTGAGTCTTAGTATTTGCCCTCTACTTGAGCTTAATTTGAGATAACGTAGATGGATGGAGTTAATAAGGATTATGACTGTATGATTTGACTAATAATTTGTATAGTTGACTAACACCCGGGAAAATCAGCGTAGTAGCGAATGCTAGTAGAAAGTCGATTAAGCAGCTTGGCGTTGGAATACCCATTGTGTTATCGGGCAGTGGTATCGTAGTAGCGAGTGATAGTGAGACCAGAGATGTTGAACTGAGTGCTAGAAGCACAAAAGAGAGATGAAAAGATTTCTACCATAGTGAATCAAATTGGAAATGATAAAGAGACCGAGTTTATAGTGAACGAAAATAGAGTTTTGTATTATAAGGATCGGGTTTGTGTACTCGATGATAATGATTTGAGGAAAGCCATACTTGAAGAGGCACACAATGGATCTTTTTCTATCCATCCCGATAGCACAAAGATGTATCAAGATTTGAAAATGTCATTCTGGTGGTCGGGAATGAAAAGAGATGTTTCAGAATTCATGACCCGAAGTGTTCCAGTGTGTCGAAGTAAAGAGCGAGCATCGAAGTTTCGCCGGGATTATTACGGCTGACTGAATGCAGTTACCATGGATTTGTGGTTGGAGTTACCATTGAGGAGCTTATGGCTTCGGTTGGATCGTAGTGGACCGATTGACCAGTCGACTCACTTCCTAATGAAGCAAGTATTCATAATGAAGTTAGTAGCGTATATCGAGAAATAGTTCGGTTACATGAGATTCTGGCCTCCATTATTTCGGTAGAGATCGAGGTTTAAAAAGCGAATTTTAAGGAAAATTGCAAGAGGCCTTGGGCTCGACTGAATTTGATGCGGCGTTCCACGTGACGGATGGACAATCGAAAGTGATCCGGATTACGGAAGATATGTTAAGGAGTTGTGATTGACTATGAGGTGGTTAGGATCGGTACGTACTGGTTGAATTTGTGTGCAACAACGATTTTCAATCGAGTATTGGAATGGGCGCCTTCTGAGGCTTTATGGAAGAAAATGTATAACACAGTTGTGTTGGACAGATTAAGCGAAAGAAAGTGATTGGCTTCGACTTGATCTGAGGCGAAGAAAAAGTGAAAATGATTAGAGATTGAAATTGGCCCTTAGATGAGGCAAATCATGTCTTGACATGAAAGAAAGATTATTCGTGTGAGATCAACGAGATAGTGTTTTGAAAGTATCGCCTTGGAAAGGCGTGAGATTTAGGAAAAGAGCGAGTTGAAGCGTTAAGATTCATTGAGTCATATGAGGTGATCGAAAAAGTGGGTCAATGGCACTCTGATTAGCATTACCTCGGAATTGGAAAGATCCATAATATATTTCATGTGTCTATTAACTCTGAGAAATGCAGATTAGGTAAAGCCACATGTAGTCTCTTGGAGCAATTGAGCTTAGACAGTTTGACATATGAAGAAGAGCCAGTGAGATCTGGCTCGGAAGTGAAAAGTGCGGAACAAGAAGATTCCGTTAGTCGAAGTGTTGTGGAGAAACACAAGGCCAGAAGAAGCCACTTGGGAAGTGAAGAAGCGATCTTGACGACGATATCATGGCTTGTTTAACTAAGGTAAATTTAGGGCCCGAGAATTTTCTTAAGTGGGGAAGAGTTGTAACGCCCCAAAATACCACTAGAATTTATATAATAATTTTATTATATATTTCGGTATAAGTGGGCCAACTTAGGCTTTAGGAAGCGATAAATTTAAATTGTGAAAAGTGAAATAAATATGTAAGCATATGATTAAATATTATATGCTAAGATATGCTAAAATGAGAAATTGATTGAACCTGGAAATAAACCCAAGTAAAAAAGGGCAAAGTTGGAAATTTGTAAAATGAGAGCCTAAGGGTCAAATGATAAGTGATATATGTGCTATAAGGTGAATTGAGGCAACTTAAATCCAAAAATGGGTTTTTGATGTGCCAAACATGGCCTTGAGAAGGGTAAGTGATATTAGGCCACATTTGGTCTTATAATGCTCATTTGAGCAAAAAGGTTTTGGAGACAAGAGAGGGAGAAAAGCTAGGGCAAATTGAAGATCCAAGATTTGGTGATTTCTTTTGGCTGCTGTAGCTAAATGATCAACATCTGGTGAAGAAGATGCAAAAGAAATTTAAGGTAGAACCAAACTACCGTTTTATTTAAATGATGTTTCTTTATGGTTGGTTTAAGATGATATTAGGGATGTTATGGAGTGATTCCCATGATTTGTTTTTAAGGTTTTTTTGGGGATTTTTGGGAGAAAATGCAAAGAGAAAAGGCGGAAAAATCTAGGCAAGAGCCTACGTCCTGGCGTGGGAACCCCTGACAGCGGTCTGAACTGCGCGCGACATGGGATACTAGCGAGCGGCTGAGGGCCCGAGTGGCACCTCTCATGCCTGTGGCAAAAACCTGCGTCGTAAGCGTAGCGGTGCTACACCCACGGCGTGAACATTATTCCTGACAAGAAAATTTTGGATTTTGTTCGAAAGTCTGCGTGATACGTGCAGATTGTTTAGGAACCTTAATAAATGATTAATGGGGGTTCAAATAACGATAAAACTAAGTGAAAAACGTACCATACCTCCCATCAATGACGATGTCGTTTAATGCGATTAATTGTTCAGCCACTGAAATTTGGAGAATTTGTATTTGGTGAGTGAGGTGAAACTGACGAAACGACTTTGGGTACGATAACGAAATAGACAAGGAATCGATAAATTGGTTTGTTCTATTCTCTGTGACTCAATTCTCATTTCAAGTTCTATTTGTGAAATGTATATATATATTGATTTGAATTATTAGTATTTGAAATTATTGTCAAATATCTATATGTGTGCATGTATTTGAACTATAAGAGAATTTACTGCATGTGAATAAATTGATTTGAAATGTATTATTGAATGACGACATGGCCAGGATTCATGTTAGTCGTCATGAAGATGCCGTATTTGTTGAATGTAAATCACATTGCTCTTGGAATGACAAACAGACGAGGATTCACCAGCTAAATCTGTCATGAATGTGCTTCTATAGTCATATGTGGTGTAATATTGAATGAAATCACGCTCTTTGAATGACAAACAAGACGAGTTCAGTGAATTTGTCGTGAATGTCGACTTTTATAGTCATGTTAGGGATAGTGCCCTGTAAAGCATGAATTTGTATTTATGTTTTATGAAATTAATAAAAGCGTCGTATTTATTATATTTAGCTATTTTTGTGCATAATGTATGAATGAAACGTCAGAAAATCAGTTTATTAATGTAACCATAACACTCGATGTATAACGAGTTATACGAGTTAGAGTTATGATTATAAATCAAATTGTCAAGTAATACAAATTAGTGAAGTTTGGGGATCTTCAAATTAATACTAAAGTCCTCTATCATTAGAATGATGACCTTAATCAGGGTCACTAATGTGGCATTTATTAAAGTGGAGGCTCCATATATAATAAGATTATATAGAGACGAGACCAAGGCGCGATTTTGAATTCTTTTAAATACTAGTTTGTCTAATTTAAGCAGCGCCTCTAGATCATATCTTGGTCGGTCTCGATCTAAGTAGTCATAGACTCTGTTTATGTCAGTGTTGGGCCTTTTGAGTCATGGGTTAAAGCAGTTATGGAATGGGCCCCTGATACTGTGTCTTAGGGCCCATTGATGGCTGGGTGTGAACTATGGACATGGAATCCAAACCCTTCTATGGAATTTGGACGAGTTAGTTCCCTTAAGTATTCGTTCACAGGCTAGGCAGTTTGGCGCTCTAATTTATAACGAGTTTATAAATTAGCTGTTCACTAATGGATATGGAACTTAAGGATCAAGATATAATTAGGGGCAAAAGGTAATTGCCTATACAGTATGAACCACTTCTTGGAGGATAGAGCGCATGTAATGATTAAATCAATGGACACTCTGATTCCAGAAGTAAAATCGTGCATGGAATGAAGTTGATGTTCAAGTTTTTTAGTGGAATAACTCTGAAATTAATAATTAAATAGTTGATTAAGAGTTTAATTAATTATTGAATTTATTAGACTTGAAATTACAGGTCATGAGTCCCAATTCACCTCTATGTTACTCTGATGAGCAGATTCATGATTTGGAATAAATTACACTCTATGATCATGCTTGTACATATTAATTGGGTATTCCTGAGTGTATTGGACAGTTATAGATAGAGTATTAATTAAGGACTGTTACAATTAATATTGGACGATTATAGATTAGTATTAATTAAAATGTACAAATTAATATTGGGCAGTTATAGATTAAAAATAATAAGTAGGAATGATACAATTATCTTTGGGCGATTCTGATTATGAGTAATCGTGCAATTGTTTCATATTAATCAAGGCAGGTATGGGGCAAATTTGAAAATATCCAAATTGGTTGGATATTTGTGCAATTAGGGTTGATTATAAATAAGAAGCACCTTTGATGAAAAGAAAGAGAAGAAAAAAAGAGGTTTTTCCATGCCTAGTCTCTGAGTCTTCCTTAGAGATCCTTGTCACCGTGTGTTGAGTCGCAAGGTGAATCTAGGCGAAAAACTAGAGTGTATTGTTCGGATCTGAATCGTTGGTGCCCACCTGAGGAAGGAGGCGGAATTGAAGACCTTGATGCGGGAGTTGTTCAACCCCTACTAACCAACCATCCTATAACAATAGCAATTATAGATCTGATCTTCGCGCACAGTATTAATATGTGTTGCATGGGTTCCTACAAAATAGATTTTACGAAAGGATTTTAAAAGCCTAATTGCATTTAGCGTTTTGATTTTATTTCCCATCACTTGGTATCAGAGTGGTCCATGTAAATGCATATATATATATATATATATATATATATATATATACTATATATATATATATATATATATTTATTATGTTAAAAATTGTTTCTTGATTCATGCATGACTAGGCATTCGGCATGTACAATGTGATTATTTGTGTTTGTATGGATGGATGAGGTTATTAATTATATGGTGTTTTTGGGTTAGGTTTTCTTATTTTCTAGATCTTGTATGGCCATTATTGGCGCTAAGTTTTTATGTTTTTTTTTGTATTATTGATGGAATGGGAAGTACACAGCGGGCTTGGACATGAAAGATGGGCGACTTTAGGGTATGTATTGCAAAAGAAGCCCATTATGTAATTTAAATTTTTTTTCCTTTTTCCAGAGTTGTAATTATTAAATACCGAAACACAGGCAGCTTTTATTTATTTATTTATTTACTTTATGTTATCAAATGTATGAAGTGCAATTAGAATAACATGCCCATGCATATAACATGTCATACATGAATACCCACCATATTGTATCATATACCATCCTTTAGAAACATGTTCTACTAGGAATGTTTGTTTTATTTATACATTAAATAATAAATTAAATAATGGATATAGTTTAATAGTTAAACTTGGTATTTCAATTTAATTTAATTTGGGCTTACAACGCCGGTTAATAGTTAGGCCGTTCCAACTGGAATTATTCAATTTAATAAGGCTTAGTTGATTTTGTTGTTAAAAATATGGTAAATAAACAATAAACCCAAATATGTTTGGATATAAGTTAGTTAATTAGGCCCTTTTCACTATGGAGCTGGTTTACCTAAGCCCCAGTTGACTGATTAGGTGGATTAGTTTTAACAATAAACCTAGGCGATTAGATTGGATTAGTTTTTAACTAATAAACCTAGGCCCAATTAGATTGAACTCTATCTTTATTTAATAGAATTAGATTCTTGTCTAGTAATTAATTATATAGGATAATAATAAACATATGATGTTTATAACTAGAAAACACATAAGTTTAAAATATTGAGTGGGAAAGGGCATGTGACAATATGCCACTACGGTCCTCATCGTTAGTCAACAGTGAGGTTTAGGTGGCCTTTAGTGACGCCGTGATTACGTCCTCCCTACGGAGGGGTGTCCGCTTAGGCTAATATCATCGTTGCACTTCCTATGCGATAGGTTTGGATGATGTTCCCGAGATTGACTGCCTAGGCAATCTTGGGTTAAGTTGTTAGAGCACGAAGCGATGGGTCACACTGAAGTACAGTGCAGTTAGTGTCTTGTGAAATAAGGTAGTTAATAAATGAGAAAAATGAGATATTTTGAGTCTCATTTATTAATTTGAATAGTCTCATTTAATTTATAATTAGTATGACCTACAAACGGGATATTGGGGTTAAGCTGACCTTGGATTAGTATTTTGTTTATGTGTTTTAATTTCTATGCATTCATGCATCGTTTACCTATTCTAAAATATATATTTGATGTTTCTTCTGTGCATGTAATAAATACGTTTTATTTAATTTTAGCGATAATGTACTGCCTCAGTGTAGTGCTTTACTGCGAATGAATCATGGCGATAATTTTGTAAAGTGGAAAAGTAATGTTAATATCGTGCTAGTGCAAGAACAATAGATTTGTTCTCAGCGAGGAATGTCTGCGGGGCACACGGCGAATGTCTCTCGTAGTGTGCGAGAACCATATAGAATGTTGGATTGACGATAACAAAGCCAGGCTTATATCTTTGTGACATGTCGGGCGTGTAAATTTAAAACAGAGAGGATGGAAGCGCCATTGAAGTTATGGATTCCTCGAAACATGTTCGGAAACAATCGAGCAGTCGGCGTCCTTGAAAGTACTAGAAAGTACATGAGCGAAGATGAGTAAAAGGTACTCTGTTCGTGATATATTCTAAACATAGTAATTATATAAATGAGCGATGCACGGGGCCATAATAGATGAGCGCACCAGTAGTATATCTTGGATTCACTCCTCGATTTCCTTGATTCACCCGGCAAGCTATATTTATGAGCAAGGCACGGACTCTGATGTAGCCCGGTGCGAATGAATTCTGCAGGCAGCCGGTAGTCTGAACGGGACTCGAAAATTTGGGCGAATGTTGTTGAAACCAAGGCCTCGTCTCTTCTATGATAGAAGAAGGAAGAAACGATGGGTGCCTGCAACGGGAAGACCCGAAGAAGCGGTGCTCAGCAGCTGATAAGAAGAAGGGCTCAAAGAAAAGAGCGGAAAAATGTTTCACTGCGGTCGATGGGCATTGGAAGAGAAAGAAGCTGTATGATATCTCTTGGTGAAGGAGGAAAAAGAAAATTAAATTTGATTCTTGGTTTAGAAGCGATCTAGTGGAGGTTGTTGATCAAATCTGGATAATTGATTCCAGGTTCCACTAGCTATGTTGTTCTTCTTTCACGGTCTTAGTTCTTCGAGCTTGTTGATGGGAGTGCTTTCGATGGTAGTCGGAAATGGAAATAAACGTGTTAAGCAGTTCTGGAGTGGAGCTGATTCGTTTACGAATTAGGAATAAATTTCTTGTTTTGAGCGATATTTGTGCATTCACAGTTCGAGGAGAAATTTGATTTCCGTTTCTAAGTTGTATGAACAATTGTTTATTGTTTCATTTTATAATAATCAGATTGTTATTTCGAATGGTTTAAACATTTGTCATCTGAAATAATGACTGGGCTTTACATTTAAAAAATGAGGAACAAATGAGCATCCTTAACACTAAACTATTTAAGTGAAACATCATAAACTGAAGCAAAGATTCTTGATAATGATGACACGTACTGTAACACAAGGTTAGGACATATAGCTGGATAGGATTAACAGACTAGTAAAGTTGTTCTTTAAGAGAATTTAAAGTTGTAATCTTCTGATCTTGTGAATCACATCTTGGAAGGCCCAGTAAACTGAAGATCTTTCTGTGAGAGCTTTAAGAGCGAAAGGAACCACTTGAACTTGTACATTCAGATGTTTGCGGACCTCTGAATGTCGAGTTAAGGCGGATTATGATCTTAAATCCAACCGTTGTGGTAATACAGGTGCAGTGGTACCTTATCTGAAGAAATCACGACTTTTGGAAAGTTTAAGGAATTCTAGCGGAAGCTGAAAGACAGCTAGGTAAATCATTATTGTGCCTTCGATCGGTCGGTGAATACCTTGATTGAAGTTCAGGATCACCTAATTGAGCATGTGGCATTGGCAATCGACTCTGACGCCTGGAGCGCCACAGCAGGCAGTGGCGAGAAAGAATCGACAATGCTTGGCGTGGTTTAGATTACATGATGAGCTTCTCTCGTATCATTACGGGATGTCTCGGCGCAAAGCTGGTCACATTTTGAATGGTTCTTACATAGTCTATCGACACACCCTTAGAGTTATGGAGTGGTCGTAAACCCAGTTTACGTCATATCCATATATGGGGGTGTACGGCACATGTCTTTGAAAGGAAGGCGGGAAAATTTAGACCGCGAACAAAGTATGTCTGTTTGTTGGTTGCCCCCGAAGGCACGCGAGGGAGGTTTGTTCCTGCGAGTCCTCAGATAGAAAGTATTTATGTCAGCGAATGCTACCTTTCTTGAAAATGACTATGGCAAACTTCAAACCTCGAATGGGTTGTCTTAGAGGAATTACAATCGATCGAATCGGACCCGACCGATAGCAGATTCTTGGGAGCGTAACAAAGAGGCTACAATCCTATCTGGATGTCATTTACAGCTACGGCGTAGTGGGAGGGTTTCTAAACAACCAATTCATTACAGTGGGGTGAAGCAAATGTTAGTAGATACTAGTGATGTGATCCATTGTCATACAAGCATGCGATGGATGATCTTTGATAAGGACGAATGGAGGCTTTAACGACCATGGAGCAGAAAATGGAATACATGTATTCTAATTATGTGCAGGAACTTGTAGATCTTCCTGAGTCAGTCAGGCCCATTGGGTGCAAATGGATCTATAAGAAAGAGAGGTGTGGATGGGAAAGTGGAGACTTTCAAAGCACGGCTAGTAGCAGAAAATTTATACCTGAGGAGGAGTCGATTATGAAGAGACTTTCTCCTGAGTGTATGCTTAAATCCATTCGCATCCTTCTTTCCGTGCCATTTGCTCTCGATTATGAGATATGGCAAATGGGCCGTCGAAACGAAAGCACGAATGGTTATCTTGATGAAAGCATTTATATATGATGCAACGGAGGGTTTCATAGTTGAAGGCGAAAGCGAAAGTACGCGAGCGCTTAGGTCCATTTGTGGGGCAAGCGAAGCTTGAGTCTTGGAACCTAAGGTTTGATGAGACGTCAGAAAACCTTCGGTTTGAACAAAATGTTGATGAACCTTGTGTCTACCAGAGTACATGAGAAACGAAGTAGTCTTTTTTTGGTGTTATGCGTATATGATATCCTACTTTCGTTGGAATGATATAGGATTGTTAATGGCGTAAAAAGAAATGGCTGATCGAAAGTTTCAAATGAAAGATTTGGACAGCGAGTTATGTGCCAGGATCCAATCATAAGGGATCGCGAGGCAGACTCTTGCGTCTGAAGCATCTTATATTGATAAGGTCTTTGGCTGGGTTTCGATGCGGGGAATTCCCGAAGATTCGACCTACAGGCAGGCATGGGTGTCTCTCTAAGGAAGCCGGTGTCTCACGACACCTCGGAAGAGGACATGAGACGGGTTCCTGCGCCTCGGCCGGTGGGGCGGTATCTATGTATGCCGTCTTGTGTCTGAGACCCGGTTTATCTGCTATGAGATGGAGTGTCGGCCAGTTGATCCCGACCTTTGGGTTGGCGCCTTTGGATTAACGATGAAGCACATTCTCGAAGTACCTTAGGAGAGCGAGCTATATGTTGATTTAGGTCTGACTGAATCCTTAGGATATCGCCCGATTCTTCTTTGCATGTCGAGGCAAGGGCGGTCAGTCGATGTTTGGGTCGGTATTCACTCTTGGTGGTGGAGGCGTGGTATGGAGAAGTGTCGAAGCGATCCAGTCGCCGGTCTGCCATGGAAGCTGAATATCTGGCGCGTGAAGCGGTACAAAGAAAAGCGATGCAGCTGAAGTTCTTTCGATCCCGGAAGTTGTTCGAATATGGATAAACCCATAAATACTTTCTTGTGACAGTGGGGCTGTGAAGCAAACTCAAAGAACGAGGAGTCACGAGGAAACATATGAGAGGAAGTATCATACGATTAGAGAGATCGTGCTTAGGGGTGGCGGTGTTGGTATGAAGATAGCATCGCGAGAACGACCTTGCGGATTACGTTCACCCAGGCGTTACACACCAAAAAATCGTTTGAGGGTCACTTATACGGGATGGGTTTAAAGACATGTCTCACATGCTTTAGACGAAGTGGGAGATTGTTAGGATAATTATACGTAAAGCATGAATTTGTATTTATGTTTTATGAAATTAATAAATAGTATTTATTACATTTAGCTATTTTTGTGCATAATGTATGAATGAAACGTCGGAAAATCCCGGTTATTAATGCGCCAACCATAACCTCGATTAATATAACGAGTTATACGAGAGGATCGAAGGTTATGGATTATAAATCGAGTGTCAGTAATAAATTAATTGGTTGGGGATCTTGAATTAAATATTCTGCTGAGGCGGTCGTATCATTGAATGAAGTGACCTTAATCAGGGTCGCTAATGTGGCGACATTAAAGTGGAGGCTCCGTATAATAAGATTATATAGGGCGGGACGAGCGCGATTTTCGAATTCTTTTAAATACAGTTTGTCTCGAAATTCAAACGGTGTCGCTAGATGATCATATGCGAATCAGTCTCAATCTGAGTAGTCATAGACTCATTTATGTCAGCTGGGCCTTTTGAGTCGTGGGTTAAGCTTGGTTATGGAATGGAGCCCCGATACTTGTGTCTTGGAGGCCATTGATGTATCGCGGTGGAATGTGAACTATGGACATGGAATCGACCCTTCCTATGGGTGAGCAGATTGGTTCCCTTAAGTGTTGGTTAGGCCCGAGCAGAGTTTGACCGCTCTAATTTATAACGGGTTTATAAATTAGCATTCGCTAATGGATTAATGGAACTTAAGGATCAGATATAATTAGAAACGAAAAGGTATTTCTTTTAGACTCTAGTTATGAACCACTTCTTGAGGATAGAGCGCATGTAATGATTAAATCAATGGACACTCACGAGATTTAAGTAAAATCGATCTTTTGTAGGGTGAGTTCAAATTTCAAGTTTTGAGTGGAATAACTCTGGTAATAAATTAAAATGATTGATTAAAGAGTTTAGTATTATTGAATTTATTAGACTTGAGAAGTACCGAGTCCATGGGTCCCGATTCCACCTCTATATTCCCTCCTGATGAACGATTCATGATTTGGACTAAATTACAACTTTATGTCGAGGCTTGTACATATTAATTAGGGCTGTTACAAATTAATATTGGGCCAGTTATAGATTAAAGTATTAATTAGGGCTTGTTACAAATTAATATTGAATGATTATAGATTAAGTATTAATTAGGGCGTACAAATTGTATTAGACGATTATAGATTAAGAGTATTAATTAATTTATTCTGAAATTAATATTAGACGATTATAGATTAAAAGTAATAAGTAGGACTATTACCAATTAATGCCCCAGACGATTCTGATTATGAGTAATCGGTCACATTTGTTTCATATTAATCAATCAAGGCCAGTATGGGGCAAATTTGAAAATATCCAAATTGGTTGGATATTTATGCAATTAGGGTTGATTATAAATAAGAAACCCTTGCCCAATCAGAAAAAAGAAAGAGAAGAAAAAAGGAGTTTTTCCGTACACAATCTCACAGAGTCTCTTTCCCTTAGAGATCCTTGTCTCATGTGTTGAGTGACGCGAGTAGATCTGAGAAAAAGCCCAGAGTGTATTGTTCGAATCCCGAATCATTGGTGCCACCTCGAGGAAGGAGGCGGAATTGAAGACCTTGGTGCGGGGAGTTGTTTCAGCCTGCCAACTTGACAAATCTCTATATGATAACAATTATAGATCGATCTTCACCTTTTGATATTAATATGTGTTTGCATGGGTTCCTGCGAAAATAAGATTTTCTGAAAAAAAAATTTTAAAACCTAATTCCGCTGCGTTTTGATTTTATTTCCATCAAGTCATATGTGAGATTGTAATATTGAATGTGAAGGAAATCACATTACTCTTGAATAATAACGGGACGAGTTCACCAGATTTGTCGTGAATGTTGACTCTTTAGTCATATTGAAATTGCTTCTACAAAGATTTGAGAACGAAAACGATTATATTAATGAAATGGATTTGATTAATGGCTTTGGTATGGCGTCCGGGTTTATTCGGATCATTGATTAGATCGGGCTAGGCTCGAGGGTGCCATTGCCTGACACCCACCAAAGTTTTTAGTGAAGGAGCCACTTGGAGGATCCTAATCGCTTTTGGTCTTCTTGTGGGTTTTTTATTTGCTTTGCTTTCGATTTTGCATGGATTGTTTGATAGTTTTGTTTCATTTACGCATGCCTTTCAACTGTCGGTAGGTTTCCAAGGACTGATCTGCACGTGGAGTTTTGAGATGCACCCGGGCCTTGCGGTTTCTCAATAGGCTTTATAAAGCTTCGAGCCTTCTAGTCCTGTGATCATTTTAGTAGGTTATTGTTGAGTTAACCTCCCCCTCCACCCTCTTTTTATTGTCGGCTTGCAAAATGCATGTAGAGTCAAGCGGAGACTTTACGTCAAAGTCGGGCCCAAAGCGGTCTAACCGAGATCACTCTTCGTGTCGTCTCGTTTCTTTTCCATGTCTATGGAGGAATTAAGATCCTTCTTCCATATCCCTAACATCATTAGTTTAGAAGTGTCAGACGGCCCGGCTGTTTCACCGATAGGAGAAGCGGATAACGCCGTCTATTTTACCCAGAAGCAGTTTGCAGCTAGACTTCGCTTCCCCGTGTCGTCATTAGTGAAACAGTTTCTACATGTTTCCCAGACACCTCCTGTGCTTATCCATCCGAATGTTATTCGGATTCTGATTGGTTGTAGTGTGCTCAACCTTCTATACCGACTGGATATCTCATTGGTGGAGATTTTCTGTGTTTATACACTGAAGCTCGGTACTGGGGGCAGATTGTCGAAGGTCCCATAATCCACAAATTTCGCTTATAACTGTGCTCCCCGATTCCCTAAACCAAGGCAAAGCGGTTATCTGTTAGGACCTCGTATGAGATCGCCAGCCTCCGTCAAGTTTCCCTTCAACGTGAATCTATCCTTGGTGTTCCCAGGTTTGTTTTAGCTAGGTTGTTACTTACGATTTGCTAGTTGGATTATGTACTGACGTTCCTTTGTTTCCTTGATGTCGTTTAGACAAGCGCAGGCAAGGCCGATTAGCAAACTGGATTGAGAAGGTTGATTTGGAGAATATCAGGCGGTTGCTTGAGATAACGAAGGCAGAGCGCAATCATGACCTTCTGTTGATGGTGAAGAATTTGCGAGGGTTGGGTGGTAACCCTTTTCCTTACATTATCTCTATCGTCCCCCGTTGATCGCCCGTGGAGGTAATTAAGGGGGAGCACTTTGTTCTCGCTGACCTTCTAAAGTTGGTCCCTGGCAGCTCCTCTCGACCAACTCCTGCTCAAGAGGACCAAACAGAGGCCGCTGCAAGGACCTTAGTGAGGTCTGCTTGTGTTAGTCAACCTCAGAGTCCACGGGCTGCCCCCGGGTCTGCAAAGAAGAGAAAGACCAGGCGCGCACAACGTTAGTTTCGTTGTCGGCTAGAATTTTTCTGGGGATTGACATGAGAAATGATATTGAACTCACGAGGAGGAAGAAACAAGTTAGCCTGCCTACGGGTTTGTCAGGCAAAGCTGTGAACCTGCCCGTGACCCATGAGGGCATAATATCTAGTTCTTAGGAGAAGCGACCCAGGTGGCCTCCCCCGCATGAGAGAGCCGCAGATCTGGCCATAGTTCCAGTCAGATCCCTGATCTCACTCCTCCAATGACTACCGACCTCGGGGTCCGGGCCCGCATGAGGCAAATATACCTCCTGAGGGAGGTTTCAAATGAAGTCCTCCAAATGTTGAAGAGGTTGGAATGGTGCTCCATCGTAGTTATTGCTCAAAGACGCCTGTGCTCACTGGTGCCTAGACGGCAAGAAAATGTTCCATGATCGGTGATTGTGGGCACGATGTCCGCCATCGAAAGGCTCCGCCCTCGCCCTGATATAGTGCCTCGATCTGAGCAGACGGATTTAAAATCGCCCGCCGCCGGGAACCCCTCAATCAGAGGAATCCTAGCACGCGCTTTGCACAACCTATACCCAAATTACTTTAGGATGCTTGTGACGGCTCGCTCAAAGCAATACTCCATTCCACTTCCCGTTTATGTTGATAAAGAGGATATATAGCCTATGGCCAAAGATGGGATGTTCATCCACAATCACAACTTCCAACGGCTCAAGATATTCTACAAAGTGCAGAGTTCCAAGCATAGGACTTCCGGGGCTTTGTACAAAATATTTCTAACCTGCACCATTTTTAAGTCAGACAACCATTCGAACACGGTCCGCCGCAAGATCGAAAAGTTCCGATGATGAAACTGATCAGACGCAGCCCGCCTTAATCGTCTCCTGCCAAGGCGGAAACTTCGTCGGAACATTGGTAAAAGGAGGCCAGAGATGGTGCGAAAAGCGTTATCCGGGCAGAGAAAGAAAGGGACGAGGCTAAGCAAGAAGCCAAGGCGGCCCAGATGGTAGCTACGGTAGGAGGAGATGCTAAAGCCATGGAGGAAGTTGATTTGAACAATGCCCTAAAATTCTTTCAGTAAACATGGCGAGGCACAGGTCGGTTAAGATCACCGCCTTATAGGCCGTAGTTTGCCCAAGGTGGAGGCTTAGCTGAGTCGTCGTCGGAGCTCGAGGGCGTCCAAGCGCAGGTGCCTTCCCTTCCACGCCCGAGCAAAGGGGCGACGAAGACATAGCGAGTATTACCACTTGGCCCTAGATCTTATCTTCGCCTAAGGCCTGGTGTCGCGGCGCTCAAGAACAACATTTGAGGGGATCAGCCAAACATCCCATACAGCATGCCTGACTCCTCTAACCCACTTTCTCCAGAATTCTTTAACAACTCGAGGTGCCCCTACCCTAGCAAAAACACACAGCCAAGGGCGCCAGTGTCGTATGGGATGTACCAGACTCACATGGGAGGTCGCTAAGGAATAACAAGTAAACCCACTCCACTCCCCCACCCCTTTTTTTTTTTTTTTTTTTTTTGAGTTAACTTGGCTACGCGAAAACTTTTGTAAGTGGCGCCGCTACGCACATAAACTTTATTTGTACTTCGGTGATCCACGATTTTAATTCAAATTTGAAAAGGTCACCAGAGGTAGTGCATCATGCAGTTAAGAACTTCGATGATGCTGAATCCATGCCTGTGAGGATGTACCAACCGAACAACAATCGTATATGGACTGTTAGATGCCCGCTGACAAAGAACCGTATCTGGCTTTTAGATGCGAAAGCAGACAACAACCATATCTCTAATCTCTTTTAGATGCTACCGAGCAAAGAACAAAGATCTCGACTTTAGATGCTAGTAGACAAAGAATCGATCTGACTTTAGATGCCGCGACCACAATTGTATATGGACTTTTATAAACAAGTGACAGTAGGTTTTAAGAGGAATTGCGCAAAGGATACTCTCTTATTGATGATAACTTCCCCAATAAATACACTACTAATAATATTTCTTGAGGTGCATGGCATTCCACATGCCAGTGGACAATAGCCCCTGGCTCGGGTCTAATTAATGGTAAGATCCGACCGCCCTACTCTGACCACAATGTATGCAACCTTCCGCTGGGTTTAAAACTTCCTTCCGCTAGGGTTGGATCGCACAAAACTCTTCTTAGACTAACTCCCGCTTTGAATGTAAAGGCTACACGCCGGCCAGGCCAACTTGCTTACCTCTACCCGCAGAGCAAAGCATCACCGCCACTTCTCAATGAAGTCCAATCGTGGTCCAGCCCTTGATTAAGGCTTGCTTGCTCTTTCTTTTGGAATTCTGTTCAATAGCTGGCATCCCACTTCCTGTGGATGATAACCTTCATCCCGTATGAGGGCTTAATGGTGATTCTCGCTTATCGCTTCCAACCGGGTCGTTTCAGAGTCTATACCACTTAGCAACCTCTACCCGCTTTCCTTTACCAATGTGTATGCCGTATTGTCGAGGTTTTGTTAGACGCTTCACCCAACTACGGAGTATGTGCTTTATCTTCAATTCACTGCAGAAGTTCCTATATACCCAACTATCGAACTACGACCCATTATCTGTTACAATTGACTTGGGTATCCCGAACCTGCACACAATGTTTTTCCACACGAACTGGACGACCTCCTTGTCTTTGACAAACATAGAGGCTTCAGCCTCTATCCATTTAATGAAGTAGTCGGTGGCAACTAAAAACAGCTTCTTCTAAGTCGGGGTGGTAGAGAATGGCCTACTATATCAGACATACTCCACCAGCGAAGGCCAAGGGCCGGTTATGGTAGTCAACTCTCGGGTCGAGTCTGACATCGAGCTATCGCCATGTGGATCACATTTTCTAACGTAGGCGACGGCATATGTCCACATGGTCGGCCAATAGTAACCTTAAGTATGGGCCTTATGTGCCAATATTCACCACTGCGTGATTTATGATATCCTCTGAAGTTCACCAATATGTATTGTCCCCATTAAGTCGACTGAGGCATTTAAGATAGGGCCCGCCTAGGGATCGCTTATACAACTGTTCGTTAACGAGGGTGAATCATGCTGCCTGGACCTGGATCTTGTGGGCCTCATCTTTGTCATTCGGAAGTTCCCCCGAACTTAAATAGCGGACTATCAGAGTCATCCGCTTAGCGACGTCCGGTTTGATTTTGCCTACTTCGCCCTAGCTGCAGACGCACAAAATCCCGCCGATAAGCGCCTTGAGTATATTTTCACCCGCCTCTTTATCAGGATGTAACCACAAAGAACCAAGGCGCCTTTCATTAGAGCTTCTTGGGATATGCTCCAACCGCCAAGCTACAAAACTTTCCAACCGTAGATTTGTGACGGCCCACGTCGTCGTACCCGACCAGACTCGGAGGCCGAACCCAAACCTGGGGACGCGGTCACCACTCTTCTTTTATAATTCGAATCATTTCGAATAATTCAAATATCATTACCTTTCTAAACACATTTCAAATACTCAATGAAAATATATATACATAAATACCACTTTAACATAAAGGGGGCCCATCATTTGCCCACAAAACTCTTTTTCATTCGATATGACATTTCATGCCCATTTGGTCCATTTCCCACCTTTATACAATGTGGCATTATTAGCTGTTTTCAATATCCAAATATTTACAAAACATAATCAAAGTTCAATTTTCATAATAGTGTTTGTACAAAATGAGTCGAAAAATTTCATGTATGTATGTGACGAAGCTTTACTTATCCTCCGTGTGACTTTGATGATTACTCTGATTCCCAACATGGTCTAATGCCTTTATACATGTTCACTCTGCACCAAGGCGATGATAAAAGCAACGCGCTAAGCATTTTCATGCTTAATGGTTCTATATAGTACTCTCTTCCATTTCAGTTTAAGTCAAATCATGCAATTTTTCTAAACCATGTTTTTGAATCTTTTTTAATGATCATTGCAAATACAATACATGAGATCATTTATACATCCATTTGCTGGCTCATCATCATTCCAAATATGCACTTTCATATGCACTAAATCATTCAAAACACAAATCATGCATTTCACAAATATTCTTATCATTTTTCCCTTAAACGAATTTAACCTATGCTTTCGGTGTACAGGCTAACGGAATCACTGGCACGGTCCTGTTGGGTTGTAGGCCGATATAAAAACATTTTGTTTTATAACACAGTTACGGTCCCTATGGGCTGTTGACTAGTTATTAAAAATCAATTCTTGAACACTACCGATATCAAGCCTACGCCACGGGATCGTGAACACACATCACATGCTCGTCGGCAGATGCTAATTTGACCCTTATTGGTATACCAATTTATCCTCAACTCGAATTTACACTTACCTACAAGAAGGAAAAACCCTAGTTTTCTTCTTGACCTAGCCACAACTCCTCACCACTAAGTGTCCTTCGATTTCTCAGCTTAGGAGAGATCAGTCTAGGGTTTAGATTAGAGACAAAACGGCTTGAAGAATGAGGGAAATCCAAGTGATTTTCGGTTTTTCAAAGTGGAAGGTGCGATCGATGAGAGTATGAGAGAGAGAGATGAGAAGATTGAGAGAATGAGGGAATGAGAGAAATGTCTCTTAAAGACCAATATTTGGTCTTTTAATCAAAATCCTTCACTAAGCCTTGTTTGGCTACACACTAATTCTCATTTTTCTCACTTTAAGCTTCATTTCAATTTCATTTCCCCTTAATTTCATTTCATTTTATACTTTGGCACTTACATTACTCTCATTTAAGATCCTAGGTCCTCATTTGACATTTTACTAAATTTATTCGCTCAAATAAAAATTTTGGGTTTTTATCATTTTTTTAGCATTAAACTCACAAAAAATATAATTTAATTTTATTTTACACCTTGAACATGTTATAAACCGTTAGGTATTTTCTGTATGCTACAAGATTAATCAAGCTCACATACTTGGCCATGCACTCCATCTCTTCTTTCGTACTCCATTTATTCGCTTCGACCACCGCTTGAGAGTCAGCCTCAGACGCAGATTTTTTGAAAACATAGGAGATTAAGCAGGGTCGGGAGCCCCAACTATGATGACTTCGTATTCGACCGCTTGTTGCCGAGAAATTGACGCATGGATCCGCCCATAACCTCTCCTGCTAGCGCTGCCGCAACCCCAAAGAAGGCTCCCATTCGGTCGTGAAGCACCATCCACATTCAATCCACACAGCCATTACCCGTCTACTCCTGCATAATCTCTAGAACACACTACCACATTCTCTCTCCTCTCTCTCTCTCCTCTCTCTCACAACAACAACGCTAAAAATGGCTGGGAACCTGGGGTCAACAATCCCCGGCCATCATCACCCATCATGCTCCACGAGCCATTCGTCCCGATAGGCTCGCTTATGTTTAGTGCTTCTGAGGGGAGGCCGGGTGCGCACGTTGATGTGGTGCGCTTGGAAGTAGGGGCGGAATTTTTTGGCGACCACCCTAAGGGCCAGAGCTGCCTGCTCGAGACGGGTATATCGCTTTTGCCTCGGATAGGGATTTGCTTATGAAGAATATGAGTTTACCGTCGGCCTCGACTTACCTTTCGCCAATAAAGTCACACTTACTAAAACATCGACATAGCTAAGCAAAGGCAAGCGTTTCAATCTTCTCGTGGCTAACCAAAGCGCGGCTCGACGAGGTATTGTTTGATTGCTATAAGGGCCTGGTCGCATTCTGTATCCCATCCCAAGCATACCTGCCCCTTCTCGTGGTGTGATGAAAAACATATTTAACCTGGCCTCAAGGAGAGATGAATCGCCTCAGGCCACCAATCACAATCACCAGACTCTTTTTCGCGGTAAGAGGCTTCGAGATTCCATAATGGCTCGGGAGTTGAATGGGATTGGCTTCAATCTCCCTTTGTGTCACCATGAAGCCTAGAACTCACCCGAATTGACTAACGACATTTTAGGACGTTTCATACAAGCCAGGCATAAGAAGCTTCTAAAAGTTTCGTAGGTGCTTCGTATGACGGCGTTCGGGTCTTCGACAAGCATAACAATATAGACTCCACTGTCCCGCAATCAATAGCCGATATCTCGTTACCGGGCCCCGATAGGTTACCCCGCATTCTTCAAACCAAAGGCATCACGTCAGAAGCAAGATAGCCCGAGCCGCACGAAGGCTATTTTCAACATCGTGCAAGTACATCGGAATCGTGATAACGAGAAGGCGGTCTAGGAATGACAAATATTCCATGCCCGGCCGGGAGGCATCAACGACCGATCTATCTGGCGGCAAGTCGAAAACTCCGTCTTCGGGGCACGCCTATCAGGTCCTGCGGTAGTCCGCACATACCCTCCATTTACCGCCCTTCTTCGGGACGACTACTACATTTGCAAGCCATTCGGGATACTTTACTTCTCTGATAAAACCTATACTCAACAGGTTATCCATCTCTATTTGGATAATATGATGGCAATATGAGTGAAAACGCCTTACTTTCTGCCTCACTGGCTTTGTCGTGGCAATCACATTCAGTTTATGAGAGGCTAATGTTGGGTCGATCTCGGCCATGTTTGAGTGACTCCAGCGAATATATCCTTGTTCCTCAACACGTTGTCAGAATGTTTCTTCTTCGCTAGATACGCAGTGCCGATATAAGTGAGTTTCTCCAATCTGGCCCAAAGGTTACATCTAAGGATCCAGCGCCATCAGATCCTTTTCTTCTATGCGAAGTCAGAATACTTACGCGAGAAATGTGGATCCCCAAGGGGAAGAACGCCTGAATCTTTTTCCTCTCTCTGTTCCCACATGGATAATTGGTAGCATTGTCATGCGGCCAGCTGGCTACTTAAAAGATCGACTTGCCCCTCACTGGTTAGATAGCTGACCATTTGATGATAAGTCATGGGATTCGCTTCATCAGGTGTAGTCGCCCGCTCTACTATGCAATCAGATGGCCTCGTGTCTTTAACAACTGAGAATAAAACTTGTTGGCTTACTGGCCCTGCTTGTACAGGAAGTGTAATGTCTCTAGGTGTCGTAGTTGTTGCGCCGTTGAAACTGTGAGAGGATTCATTCAAATTCAAAATTCAACATTTGTAGTGAGCTTCATCCTGATGAAGCGAGTAATGCAATGCATCCGCTAAGGCCATTGTAGATCTACTAGCACCCTGTGCACATCAAAGCCATTAATACAAAGGGTGAGTACAAGTGCATCGTAATGGGGCACAATTACCCTATTGGGGTTTATTGAGGGAAAACATATGAGGCCATCAATAAGCTTGGTCTTTTCTTGGATATTACTTGTGTGGACAGCGTTCACCCTGGCTTTTACTATGGCTGCTCTTAGAATCTTCTTTTGTTGGCGTTTTGACTGATACTAAACGTTAAGCTACCCTCCTAGTATATAGTTTATAGCCGGCCTAAATTCGGGGAGTGCGACTATGCCAGTTGTGATTCTGCCTGCTACAGGTGCGGGTTCTTCCTCGTGGTCAACTTCCTTGATATATCTCCTGAGGTGCCCCACCTTAATCAGTCTTTCTATCAAGAATTTTAGGCTTAAATATCTATTGGTTTCATGCCCATGATCCCTGTGATAGTCGCATCGCATGGACGAGTTTCTTTGAGAGGGTCTAGATTGGCACGGGCCATTTGAAATCTAGCAAGTCGCGAAAGAGGGGCAGCAGCCTCTCATAGGTGATATTCAGAGGATTGAACTATGGGGGCTCTCTCTTCTACGGCCGGGTCTCAGGCCGCTCGATTCGCCTGGCCCTTGGGCTAGGACTCAAGCGCTTTTTTCCTTCCTATGGTCAGATCCCATAGCTTCGCTTCGTGATCAAGGATCGCTTGAGTTGTCAGAAGTGATGTTATCTTCTGTGTGGTCAATATTTTTCTGCCCATTTGTACAACTCTTCCATCGTAGTTAGTGTATTTAAAGACAATGAGTAGAAGAACGGAGTAGACGGTGCAAAGCTCCTTCTGAAGTTCTTTAAGACTGCTTCCATGTTGTAAACTTCTACCTACTGGACTGCTTACCCAAATCTCCTGGTGAAGTCCCATATGGTTTCCTCCTCTTATTTTATTATGGTCTGCAAAGAACTAATATCTCTCCTGGGCCAGACCGAGCGCAAAGGTAATGAGATGAATATGGTTCAGAGTTTCATAAACAAGTTCACTTAATTACGTGGGAGCCCGCGGGAAACTGCTTTAGAGTTAGCCTCGAGACTAGCCGGGAAGACCTACACACAGTGGTCGCTTCAGCATTCAAAGTCATCACCGATTCAAGTAAAGCATGTGATCATAGCGGTCGCTGGAGCCTGGGCCGAACAGCAGCAAAGGTCGGCATGTCGAACCTCGTGCTCGTATTTAAGGATATGTTGCCCCAAGGGGAGGAAAGTATGCTCATCAGATCTCTGATCGTTGGCTGCAGCGTATATGTAGAGCACCCGCCTTGTTCCAAAGCAGGTAAACCGTGGCCAGACGGGTATTAAAGCCCGCGGTAAGACAAATGCGTTCCTGGGTGCTTGACTTAGCGGATTCTGACCTTGCCTCGTTGCCCAACGAAGTATACAACCGTTAGAATCGCTTAAACGTAGGGCGCCAGAGTGTTCGCACGTTTTATCTGCTACTTTTCTCTTTTTATCGGAGAGGATTCGCGAACCGCCTCCCCGAGGATAGCTCATCATCTATCAGGGTATCAACATCGTCAAGGGCAATAGGCTTCTTTCCTTTATCGCAAACGACCGAATGCCTCGCAAGACTGCTATCTTGTGCGTCTCCCTCGTCAAGATCATGCCTTTGCTCCATTTAGGCCTATAGACAATCGTTTTCACACTGCAGTTGCTCGGCGCGTTCCTACAATTCCTTCATTTATCTCTCCTTCTCCTCCTGTTTCATTTCCATATCTTAACGCCAATGAAGGAATCGATCTTCTAACGATTGATCATCGTTCGTTAGCCATTGTAATCGAGCGTCGTGATGAATCGACGTAGAAAGGAACCATCGAATTCTAAGGATAAAGGGTCAGTTTGATAACCTGTCGGGCTGCCTCAGACGCCGTCGATGAGACTTTGGTTCAATTCCCATAGACGGCGCCTAAATGCTCTGCACTGACCATCCAAGCCAGCATCGCCAGGACGACGTGAACATGTAAAACAAAAAAGAAAAGGGGTACGATGGCTGTGTCTACGCTCTCTCGATGCTTGCTAGCCAAGAGGATGGAAAAGGATTACAAGCCACCAAGGTAGACGTAATTGCATACCTTCTCCTTACAGTTTTTCCTTTATACTTGAATTTCTCGATTTTTGAAAGATGATCACAAATACGTCGGGCGATAGAATATCTCTTTCCTTATCGTAAAGCACCACCCTCCTTTATTTCTGAGGGATAATACGCGACGCCTAAATCCGGGTCCGCTGACACACCATTAACCTCGCGGACAGGCCGTGGAACGTCGGTGACCCGACATTTTTACTAAAATCTAGGTAGAGTCTCCTATGTACTGGAGCTCTACCCAAATACAGCACCGCATAAACTCCGTCCCAAACAAATTCAATATAACAAGCATGATTTAAAACGCCACTGGAGCCCATATGTAAACAATACCAATATACATGCCAACTATGAATCCAACTATATACCCAATAGTTAAAGAGTTAATATGCAGCTTTACTCTTATACAATAATACATACATTAAACTTAAAAGTTCTAATACATGTATACATCAAAGCCACAACCCGCTTTCTTCTAATCCTCTAGCCTCTAGACGGTCGTCCCTCGCACGCTCCCACCTATAAAATAATATCCCCTCGACAAAGCATGAAGATCGCCGCACGACCGCCCTATGGGCTACTCTCCACCTATGCGGCAATGTTCCAAAATAAACATACATTCAAGAACGACGATCCTACTCGAATCGCCTACACGACTAACTCGGGATCCCGAGTCCTCACCGACTCCATCACACTCGCCTAAGCCTCAGATGAAAATTATTATTTTGTTTGTTTGTGGACAACCCTCCGATGCGAGTATATCAATCGCCGCCCGACGACGATATATTATTTGTTCGCTGACCACCACTTAATATCAATCACGCCCGACGATGAGCATTTTAATTCAGACACCTCCGACAATTAATATTTTTAGACAACCCTCCGAACCATTTTTCTGTGACTCATCTCATGCACTCACCCTATAAATTTAGGGCGTAATAAGATAATGGAACGACGTGATGCGCCAATTCAATACGCCTAATCACATGCAAATATGTAAACATGCACATATCCACATAATATCTAATCACAATAATCATGTCATGTAATTAATCAATTCATACCAAGGGACAAAAATCGATGCTGCTTCGATTTTTCTGGGCCAAAAAACCCGGTTACCGTACGGAAAGATTTTCTGCAAAATCGCTTGCAAAAATCGAAAAAATCGAAAAGTCGCGATTTGGCAAAAATCGGAAAAATCCGATTTTTTCCCGAAAAAATCCGATTTTTCCCGAAATTTTGGGTAAATTATATTTTAGGTCACTAAGGGGAGAGAAATTAAAAAACGGGGCCAACCAAAGCTGCAGAATTAAAAAAAAGTGTATTTTTGGGAAAAATAATTCATAAGCATTAAAATAAATTATATTTTTCTCTCTACTTTCTTTGTCACACGATCCTCTCCCGCTTTCTCACTCCTCTCTTCTCAAAAAAATACTTAAAAAAATATTATCTTTTCCTAAAATTCCTTTGACTCAAAAAATATGAAAAATTATTTTCGCGCTTTCAAACTCCATCCAAAATACTCAAGAAGACTCTCTAACTACCAGCTCATTGATCGCACTTATTATATATGGTGCAAACTTCTTTATATTATTTTATTATTTATTTGTTCATAATCTTTTATAATATTTTATTTATTTTTATTTTACATTATAACTTATAATATTTATAAATCAAATATTAATTTTGTGCAAGGAAAGAAATAAAATAATATCATTTAAAATTTAAAATTATAATATATAATATTTTGAATCTCTCATTATCTACATAATATTTATAATAATAACAAAAACAAATAAATAATATCTCTTTAACATAATAATATCTAAATAATATATTAAATATAAATATATTTAATTTAATACTAGTAATCAATTTTATTTTAATATACCTTAATTAAGATATGAATCATTTCATAATCTATAATTAAAATATAAAATTAATAATCGATATGTTTGTAAAAATATCCACCGATATTTTACCGATATTTCCGATATTTTCGTAAAATCCAATTACCGATATATCCGTGTTTACCGATATTTTGATCCTTGATTCATACATCAAAATTAGCTCACTTGGGCTAATGATCAAACACGAGCAATTTAATTTAAATCACTTGATCAAACACATATTTTCACATAAATATATATTTTGAGAATGACTATTTCGAATACTGAAACCCCTACACTATTCTCGAAAAATCATTAATTCATCTGTCACTAATAACTCCGCACCACGGCCATTCTAGCCTCCTCCAAACCACAATACACGATTTAACACAAATTTTATGCCAAACCCCCAAATGTTTCCACTACATAAAGTGCCACACATTTGGATTCCAAAAATTTTATCAATTGATCCCATGGTTTGAGACCGATCAAACGCTCTCACTACCATTCGACCAAACATTTACCATGTACTTAAAGAATAATAAAACCCAAAGAGTGGTAAACCCCCTACCCCAGCTTCACTGAAATTCCTCCTCTAAAATCCGATCACGCCTCTCCGTGTAGCAGCTCTCCTTGTCCCGAGACCGCCGACGGTCGATCGCTCCGTATTTTGGGAAGGAGGACATCATCTCTCTAAAACAAAATCAATTCGGGGCTTCCTGGGCTTTTCCTCGCTTTCACATTTTCATTCTTGTATTTCAATTCGGTAAATAAGACTATTCAACGTTATTTTGTGTCACTTAAACTTTTTACTCAAAACGTACCTTTATGCCCTTCATTTCAGCCACATTCAAGACTATCTCTGCCGTTCATTTTCTTATCATTTCTTCACTACGCCAATTTAACATTAACAAAGATTTGTTATATGCGATCTTCGTCAAGATCGAAAAATCGTTTTACTCAAGATTTAAACGCGACATCGAAAAACGTATAAATTCATGACTATCTCTAATTCACACGTAAATTTACGTGTTAGCTAGATTTCATGAGATTCATCTCCAATCCGCAATCCGGCTTCATCCGAGATCTAGAGAACAAATTACGGATGACCGAAATTACAATTTATAAATCAAATTATGATTTGTTTTTTCCTTAAATTAATTTCTGGTCTTACATAATATCTCTGGATCTAATGATAAAATTTGGATTTTCCTTTATCATCAAAGACCACCCCTTATTTAGGATTATCGCTTTTGAGGCGCAATGAATTGAGAGATTCGTGAGTATCTTCAGACGGTAATACAAATGGCCAGACTGGGGCTATAGATGGGGAGAGGCTTTTCATCTGGTCAACCCAAGATATCTTGAGGTAACAAGTCTCTTTCGAGCCCTTCGTTGCGAATCAAACAGCATGCCACGTTCCCCCGCTCTCTCCTCTTCTGCCATGTAAACATGCAATATCAATCCACTAGATAGTATGATTCGGGGCCTAAAAGCCACACTCCATGTAATCCGACTCGCTTTTTTTTTTTTTTTTCAATTCCCAAACTACCCAATTTAAAAATTAAACTAGACGTATGTGCTGGCATGGATGGAAAATCCCCAAACTCACTCGCTTACATTCGATTTTGCTTTTGTTTTTTTAATTTTTTGGTATTTTTATTATATTAAAATTAATTTTTTTTCATAAAAATAAAATATTATAATTTATAAATTATTTATTAAAAACATTCTAATTATTATTATTATTTATATTAAAGTATAAAATAAAATAATAAAATTTATTTTTAAAATATATCGACTAAGGGCTTTTAATAACAATACCTGAACCCATCTTAGATTTGAGAAAATAAACTCGAACCCGCTAAAAACCCAATTATAGTTAAATCAACCCCATGCCATTAAGGGCGAGGAGGGGCGGGAATCCGAAATAATCTTCCCCACTGTCATCCCTACTCACTACCCAATGTTAAAAAACAAACAACTTAATACTTAATGCTATTAAGTACTATTCAGTATTAAGCTCAAAAAAATTTATATTCAACATTAAGTAAAAAAATAAACACTACCTAACAGTCAAGAATTTGTGGACGGCAGATTATGGGCTTGTTTCAAATAGATAATGGGTTGAGTTATGGGCCATGCTTTGCGGAATTGTACGTTGGGTCTAGACACGTAAGTTGTGGGATTAAAAGTAGGGTCCAGCTATAAAAAACTAGTTCTCATATGAGAACGAGTTTTTTATAGTAGAAACCCTAAAAAGTAAACTAATACAACCTTTTATTTATTTATATGCATACAATGACGGACCCAAAAAATAAGTTGAAACGGAACAAAAACACTAGAGCTGTGTTTGGTTTCAAAAAAATACCAAGGAAAGAAAAAAGAATATCAAGAAAAAGTTATTTTATTATGTTTAGTTGTCTATTAAAAAAATTTAGGTGCAAATGAGGTTTGACTCAATGGTTAAAAGGTTTTACGGGGCATAGGAAATGACCAAGTTCAAGTCTCCGTGAAAACAGAATACCATAATATTGTAATTCAAAGTGAATAAATGTAAAAAAAAAAAAAAAGTTTCTATTTGGTTCTATGAAAATACTGAGGAAAGAAAAAAATTGCTAAGGGCAATAATTTTCTTATGTTTGATTGTCTTATAAAAAGAAAATCATATATAAATAAAACTGCTTAAAAGTGTAAATATTTTAAAATTATTTAATCTTTATATTGATGATTTTAAACAAATAAAATTGATTTGATCTAGCAAATAAAAATATTATATGAAATTTAATTTAATTTTTATTTTTCTTCGTTTTTTTTTTCTTTTACTTTCCCTTCATATTTTACTTCCTTTGATTTTCTCTTGAAATTTTTAGGAACCAAACATAGTTCTAAAGAAAATCAAATATAAATAAAATTACTTTAAAACTTACAAACACGGAACTATAAATGGGTGTTAGGAGCATTTAACTTAATGGTATATGATTTATGGGATTTGAATGGGGCATATTTTCCTTTTCCGATTGGATTCTCTTAGAAACAAAGAAAAAAATTTTGAAAAAAAGAAAATTGAAGGGGGCAAATGGCCCCTAAGGCCTTACTTGTGTTCGCTCCTATAGCGTAAACTCAACAAATAAGTAAAATCAGGACAAATTGGTAGAAAGTCATGTGTGCTTTACTACAACCCCGGACATGATAATATCATGTGAAGAGGTGGATACACAATGACTAATGTATTGATTTTTTTTTTTTTTTTTTGAAAAGTGATAAATTAATTGATTCAGGTTAGCAATACAATAGATAAAAAACACATAATCAAAAATGTTAAAAACTTTACAAGATGACACAACATCCAGGTTAATATAAAAAGGAATCGACTCAAGGCATACAATGGCGAACCTAGAAAATAGTATGAGGGAAGTTAATAGTTTAGTATTTAGCTTAGGGGGGTATTTATTACCTAAAAAGAACTATAGCACAATGGTAACAAGTGAATAATTTAATTCATAGAGGAAAGCATGTTGAGATTTCAAACTCATTGTACCTAGAAAATAAGTGAAGTCGAACCCTATTTTGGGAAATGATTTTCATGTCCTTTCCTATAGGATTTTGAGACATCCAAATGTCTCTTATATAATCTCAAAGTATTAATGGAGATGGTTTTGTATGAAAATAAGTCAGTATAACTTAGCTAAGTGAGATAAATAATTTGATGAAAAGTTATATGATTTAATGCTAAATAATAGGGAATAAATAGAATGGAATAATAAATGACATGAATTCTAGTCATATGAATAATAAGTGAATAATTTAATTCATAGAGGAACAATATGCATGAAGGAAGCATGTTGAGATTTCAAACTCATTGTAAATTTAGAAAATGTTTAATGACCCTATTTTTGGGAAATGATTTTCATGTCCTTTCTATAGATTTTGAGACATCCAAATGTCTCTTTATATAATCTCAGTACACGGAGATAGTTTGGTATGAAAATAAGTCAGTATAACTTAGCTAAGTGAGATAAATAATTTGACGAAAAGTTATATGATTTAATGCTAAATAATAGGGAATAAATAGAATGGAATAATAAATGACATGAGTTCTAGTCATATGAAGAAAAGATAATACATGTATAGTTGCTATATAAAGAAACATATAATACATTCATATGATGACAAGAGATACATGAAAGTACTCTTTATAAAGATGAGAATAATGGATAGTGAATATCTCATATGCATACATGATAACAATAGTTATTCATGATATGGGATATATACTAAACGTGCACAAAGCCGATTGCCCCGCTTATGACAATACAGATATGGGATAGGCACGTCTATTGTGGATATAGTCAGTCAGACCATAATGTGATGTAGTTGGTCTTTGTTCGGGGTTGACACATGGACCCCATTTAGGCTTCATAAGAAAGACAACAAGATCACTATCTCGTGACAAAGGAGTGAAGATTCCTGCACATGCGCTCTTTCCCCGTATCCATTTTTTTTTTAATATGCAAGTATGAAACATGTAAAAAGAGATAAAGCGATATTGACAAAATGAAACATGAATCATAAACATGTAAGTATAATTTTTGTAAAATATAATTTTAAATATAAAATAATTCGAATAGTCATTAATAATATGACTAAAATGATATGGAATTCGATAGATAAAACACATAAAGTTAGCACAGCATATGAGATTAACATAATGAATTAAATTATTTAATTGTGGTAAGTTCGTGAATTATTGTAACTTACAAGTTTATATATATATGCATAGTAAGTTGCATGAGAATTAGAATGTGATGATCATGGTTAGTAGCCATCCATGCGTAAGGATCCTCACTAAGCTTTATGCTTAGCACGAATGTTTATCCGTGTAGGTACCGAGGAGGCGGCTAGAGAGCAGGATATTCCATATCAACATCAAGGGTCACCCTCAACGATAGCTTTCACCTATGCTTTGTATTTCTAACGTGTTACTCTGGTGCAATATGTTGTATAAACTTTGGGTACAATGAAAATAATTTGTAAATAATATATAAGTGATATTTGAATGCCTCAAATAAAGGGGATACGATAGTATGGTTTTGTAATATACGTTAAATTATACGACATATTTTAAGAATGTTTTGTGAACTGTTGCTAATCAAGTTTAAAGTTCGCTCATGACACTCTTTCTTAACACATAGGTATCAAGCTAGGGTGCCACAGCTTATGTCATAAGTACTTTATTCAATAAGTCATTTGTGTTTGGATGCATATTTTAAAAAACATTTATGCATTATTTTAAGGTGTTTGGATTCATTACTATACAAACACTTATAATAGTTGCAATTACTAAAAATACCATCATAAACATTTATAAAATTGAAGGGTTTCAATAAATAAGCACTTGTCATAATTTTTAAAAAAAACTAAAAACTAAAGAACTAAAAATTAATATTATATATATCACAAAATCATGATAAAAAAATTTAAAATAAAGTAAAGATTCACTATATACTGAAAACATTTATTATTCAAATGTAATCTCTAGTAAAAAAAATAGCTAATGAACCATTATTTCCTCTTCACTTTTTTTCATATGCATTAAAGAGATTAATAAAACTAAAATTTTCTAGATTTTTTTCTTCATTATAATATTTTAGACGTTTTCTATAAATTGGAACGTAATGTACCATGAACTCATAGTTATTTAAGAAGCATCGAGATGCAAAAGCCTTTTAGGGCCTAGAGGCACAATGTCCACTAAAGGCGCATGATTTTTTAAGTAATGTGCACCCTGCCTAATATAAATAAAAATTATATATTTAACTAAATATTGTCTATAGTTTTTATCTAATAATAAAATACAATAAAGTAAAGAACATCAAACATAAAACTCAAACATCACTAATGCTTCCAATCATCACAAACATTTCTAAAATAAAATTATAAACATCATTAATATTTCCCATCATCACAAAAATTCTAAGTTCTAAAACAAAATAAACACTTATGGATCTGCATCAAATTCTAAATCAAAAAAATCATCATTGATATCATTCTTCCTATCATTAATTAGAGAGGGCAATTTAATCCCGGCCCGTTGGGCTAGGCCAGGCTAGACTGTTAATTTATTGGCTCAAAAAACTATGCCAAATTTGGCCCGTCTTGGTGTTGTCCTCCTACCAATTTTTTTTTGCTTTATAAGGCAATTTGGTCCTGCTCGCTCAGATTAAGGGTTAGGTCGGGCTGCTATTTTTTTGGCTCGAAAAAATTAAGCCAAATTTTTCTCAGCCTGATTTTGTCTCGACCCAACCCATCCACTCGAATTGCCACCCCTATCATCAATAGAATTTTTTTTTTCCTATTTTTTAATTATACATCATAATTTTTTCATATTTTTTACATTATTTTTTTTAAAAAAAATTATCTATTTTTTACATAATTTTTGGAAATTTGTTTTATATTTTTTAGAATTTTTTTCCCTATTTTTACATAATTTTTCAAAAAAATTTACTTATTTTTCACATCTGTTTTTAGGAATTTGTTTTATATTGTTTCATTAATTTTCAGAATTTTTTTTCCTGTGTTTACATTTTAAAAAAAAACCTACCTTTTACATAATTTTTTTTATTTATTTCCTATTTTTTCAAAAAAATATTCCTTTTTTTTTACTTAATTTGTCTTGATGACAATTTTGTCATTAATATGATCATTTGTTGGCTTTCATATAAGTTTTTTTAAGCTTATTTTAATAAGTTTCTCCATGAACCTTATTGTAATAAGCTAAAATTGGCTTATAGGGGTCATAAGTTATTTTTATAAGCTCTTTTAAATACTTATAATTTTTATCAAAAATACTTATATAAAAAGATAAGATATAAATAAGCTTTTTCAAACACATGTTAATCATCTTGTCAAATGATCCCATTTAAATAGATTAAACACAAACCACTCATTCACATTTAATAATTGAATCTACAAATGATTTATTGTGCCATGTCATTCATTTCTCCAGAGCCCCAAAATGACCTTCCCCTTTTTAGAATAAAAACAGTAAAAACCTATTACAAATTAATAAACTCTATCTTAAAAATTATCAAACGAAAATTCACAGTTTAAATCTTAATACTTGTATATTTCCCTCTTTTTCATGAGTTGTTATTATTTTTTAATTCTATAAAAAATAAAAAAAAAAAAAAATTCATATCTTGAAAAAAATAATAAATGGACAAAAAACTTTTCTTAAAATAATTTTTGGGATCCACAAAGTATGAACAAGTTATTACAAGGCTTCACCATGAATTTGGATTTACGTTGATTATCATTGTTGTCGTTGAAATGCATGCCTATCCTCTCTTTTATTTGTTATGATTAATGTTGCTGACTTTATTGTTGGTGGTACTCCAAATCTTACTTAGATTCTTCTAACTCCTACATTTTTTAGAAATTTTGTAAAATTATTTTATATTTCTCTTATTATTATTATTATGATTATTTTATATTTCAAATTTAAGAGTGATCTATTTATTTTTAAAAATATATATATTTTTAGGTTTTTTCTCTATTAGCCTCTTTCTTTTAAGTAATGAAAAGTAATTTTTTTTTTAATCATTTTTTATCTGAAATTACTCATTTACAATTCTTTCAATTTTTTTATTTCTCAATATAAAATAGTTGTTCTGGATCTAAGCTTATCATTTTTTCGACGCAATAGTCGCTTAACGCTACGCTGACAGTTGTCATTTTGATGCTCAGAATGATTACATGATCCTAAGACATCACGGTGATATATTTAATCGTTGCCGATTCACAGAAAATCAAATTACTAATTGTCAATATGTTATAAAATTAAAGTGATTTCTATTATAGTTACAATGTAATATCAAATATATAGACTTTGGATTGATTTATTTTTATAAGAACAAATTATACATGTAAAATAAATAAAAGTAAAAAGTAAAAATAAAAAACAAGAAACAGTTTCTAATCATTGATCATATTTTTCTTATTTTTTATTTTAGACATGAAAAATGTTTTAAAAAGTAATTATGAGACCGCCCAAAATAATTATACTATTTTCTGTCTTTTAAAACTATTTTGAGAAAAAAGAAAAGTCCAGATCCTTCCAACCTATTTCCAATCCATAAAAGCACCACTTTTAAAACGTTTATAACAAGGAAACGCGGAAAAAAAAAAAAAAAAAAAAAGGACAAAATAGAAAAGAAAAAGAGAGTCAAAGTCAAACACTTATCTCCGCCTCCGGATCTGACCATTCAAATTATACAGATACCAACGGCCAAGATGGGTCCCACGCCCAGTCGTACCCTTATTGACAATTCTCAAAATCATTTATATATTTATTTTTTAGAACAGTGATAAAAATAAATAACTGACTAAAAATCTAAAAACACAGTATTTTCTGTTTGTAATAGAAATAGAAAATGATTTTTGATTGTCAAAACACGTTATTTAAATATTTTTAAGATAAATAAACCACAGATAAATATGAGTGGAAAAAAAAGGACTTGCTATTTCAACACAAGATTTAAATATATTTTATTTATTACAAAAAAAAAACAAAAAAACAAAAAAAGGAAAGAGAGAAAAAGTGACACCGCGTTTCCGTAATGAATTTGAAGTGAGGTGGTCGGTTCATGAACGAGACATAATTCTCCCACCAAAATTTTATATTCATTTAAATTTCTTTCAAAAAACGGTTATATTTTCAGGGGAACTCTTTCTTTGCCTTCTAGCTCAAGAAACACGAAACCATGGATGTATTTCAGATAGCGAAAGCAACGGTCGAAATTCTCCACCGGCTCGAGCACTGGGGAGAGATCGTCGCCGATGATCGCCGCGCCGGTAGTATGGGCGGAGAGGAGCTCCAGCTGCGGAAGCTCAACAGGATGACGTACGAGCTGGCACGGTCTCGTGCGGCGGCGGAGGATTGCCCGAACTTCGAGGCGGTGTTGAGGGAGACGGAGCTGGCGGTGAGGGTGGAGATGGGGAGGATAATGGCGGAGACGGCGGATCCGGTGTTGGAAGGGCTGAGGGAAGAGACGGCGGCGGAGGAGGGGGAGGTTTGTGGGGTTTGTCAGGAGGAGATGGACGGCGGCGATGAAGATGTGAAGAGTATGGGATGTGAACACAGGTTTCATGGCTATTGCATATGGCGGTGGCTGATGGAGAGGAAATCTTGCCCTCTCTGTAGGCATCCTCTCCTCATCAATCATCATACACCTCACAATTCAAGGATTCAAATTTTGAATTCTTTTTGAGGGTTTCTCAAGATTCATTTGTTTGGGAGAATGGTAATTTTTTTTTTTTTTTTGATTTAAGATTTTTAAGCAGATTCTTTTCTTTCCTCTGGCCTCTGTATCATAGACTCTACAGTCTAACACCTCAAATCTGGAAATCTTTATTAGGGTTTCTCAAGATTGTTTGGCAGGATGATATTTTTTGCTTTAAGATGTAAGAAGATTCTTTTAGTTCCTTGGCAATATAAATCAAGAAATTGCTCTGGTGAATTTTTTTCTCTCATTCAATTTCACATGTTCTTGAAGATCTCCGAGTAAGTTATGTGCATGTTTTTTTTTTTTTACTTCTATGCACATTTCCTTATAGTATTCATTAATTATAAGGATTTGAAGCAGGATCTCCCATAATCCCCATCCCATCCCAATGGCTAAAAAAATTAAATAATCCTAAATTTATAAATTTAACTTTCCTCACTTATTCTTTGAAAAATAACCCATTTTTGTAAAAAAAATGGACCCTTTACGGTTACATGTATTTGCATATATCTTTTAAATAATTATATTTATAAGAAAACAATGAGAATATTTATATGAATGATTTGATTAAAAGACATTTTGAAAAGTGAATTTTAGGAACCTATCCCTCCTCCATCAATTTTTGATCTCATTTGGACTTAAATATCCCCATTCTTTTCTTACTAAAATTACGTAATTAAACATAAAAAATGATAAAATATATTTACTATTTTTTTTTATAAGACACATGTAAATAAATATATAAAACGATAAAGGATTATTTTATGCATATTGAATGAGTTATTATTCTTTAAGAAATTATATTTACAAGATTTGGATTATTCAAGGTTTTTTAACCAAATATTTCTATTTTTATCAAACTTTGATTAAAAAAAATGATAGAAAGATTAAATTTCCCGAAATTCAGTTTTCAATGGATATTTTAATCAAATTATACCCCTTTTTCATGGGAAGGAGATAACCGTACGTAAACAGTGATTAAAAGTTGAGTAAACAGATTGGGGTGGTTGAGTAAACAGGTTTTCATTGATCTGTAAGAATGAATTTGGAGCTCCAATCAGAGATAGGAAATTGTTTTTCTCCCAAGAATTTGCAAAGTAAGAGACATTGATCTTGGCTTCTGAAACCAACCAAATGAAGACAAAACAAAACCCTACATTGGGAAAATAGAGAAGAAAACAAGAGCTCTGAATGTGTATCATGCAGTCAGGGCCCTATGCATGAATCTGAAGATTAGAATAGAGAAGAGCTCCCTCCCACCCAACAGTGATTTTTTACAATCAAACTCCCAAAAGGAAGGAATCTCAATCTCAATCTCAAGGTGAAGAAAGCTTCTGTACATAATATAAATATATATGTGTGTATGTATGTATGTATGTATAAACACAGGTAAGGTAAGCATTGTAAGGGACAAAAGATATTCTTGGGTGGAACAATAATCAACTGAAAGCTTTCTCCTACTCCTACTCTTCTGGTGTTGATGATCCCAGTACTGGTGGCTGGCGGTTGATGTTGTGTTTAGACAGGTCGTTCTCCACTGTACAGCGGCATTGTGTCTTTACTAGGCAGGGTGGTTGTTTCTTTCCTATCATCTTTCATATATGACGTTTAGAAACTTTTCAGATCTCCCTATTTCTTGCTTCCTCAATCCATGGAAGAACTGGTTTCAGCAGTTTCATCCTCACTGAAACTAGAAGGCATCTCCATGGCAGACCTAGATGATGATGTAACCAAGCAGTGTTAGCAAGTTATCAAGTATGTGGAAAAGCAGGGACTATCAGAACTTAAAGGGGGTGTGGGTGCTATCCGTTCAATGCCTTCATTTAAGTTTTAGAAACTTGACAATTTCAAAATTGGTGATTTGATTAAAAGACCTTTTGAAAGTTAAATTTCAGAAATCTAACCCCCCTTCATCAAATTTTGACAAACACACACGTAAATACATGAAATGACAAAGGGCATTTTTCAAGAAAAAAACATGGTAAGGGTTAGATTTACAAATTTTGACTTATTTGAGGTCTCTATTAACCAAATATTTCTTTCAAAATTCAGATGTTGTATTGATGGGGGCTTGTATGATTTCCAATGATCCCAGTACACACATGTAAACAATCCAACACAACACCTAGTATCAAAGAAACACCCAAAAATGGTAGGGAAATAATTGGCATTCAAGGAAAAGAGCATATTGCTATTCAAATAATTAATTACTCGTGCATGGGAATGGAATGAAGCACATCAGCTAAAACTTAATTTCATGATCACTATAAAGCAGATGATAAGGCAGCATGACATCGTGCAACAGAACAAGGCTATCAGTGTTATGGCGGACGAGAGCAGCTATGAAGAATGGGGCATTCACAGTCGTTCCTTCAATTGTCTTCACATCTTTATACTTCCGTGTAAAAAAATCGGAGATTACAATGCCTAACTAAAAGCAATGCTTTCTGGCTGTTGAGTGGGGTAACACAACACAGAAAAGATACAACTCCAATTCCACTAGCCAAACCATCACAGGAAGGAGAGCTTTCTTGGTCATTTTGCCATAACAATTAAACAATTGACTCCTAAAGAACCTCTGATTATTCATTAAACTTACAAAAGCAACTCTATATCATGGGTGACGGATGAAATGAACTAAACATCAGAGGCTCGAAAATTAAAAAATAAAATAAAAAAATCTCAAAACTAGAAGGATTCGAAATAGATCATCTGCCACAACTGTGAATTGATTTTCAAGAAAAAAAAAACCCACTAGAATCAGGTGTTTTATAACTTTTTCTTGTGTGTTATTAGAAATACATAATTTATTTTTTCATTTATTAGTGAATCAATTGCCAAGAAAATTTCCAGCCAACAAAAATTACTGAGACAAGATAAGATGATTTTTTGACAGCTTTAAAAAGACACACACTAATCACATGGAGGAATTTATACTAACCCTTTGATCTGATTTCTCCAAGTAGGTGTTTCAGCAAATGATGGTTTTTTTGCATAATCCAGTGGAGACTTGCCCTGACTCTTCTGGCTAACCTTTAAACATTCATGAGAAAGGAGAAGGGAGGACGAGGCATCAGCAAAAAGTTCATTAAAACAACAAATTGAGGATATCCCCCAAAGTTTAACAAGCCAACACTCACTCTCATTTCGCTATTGATTGCATCTTCTCACCAACTGATCAGAATATTCTTCACGCTTCCTTTCACGACAAACTTCTTTCCTTCAATGAAAATAAAACTAAAAGATCTAATCTCAACCCAAAGCTTTAATCATGATTGCTGTCAAACTATATAAAAATAAAAACAAAACGATATATGTATATGAAGTGGTGATTAAACCTTGCCATACTTCTCAACTGCCCTCTCTCTCCATCATCACAAGACTGACTTTTCTTAACTATTGAATTTGAAGGTTTAGCTTTTAAGTATTCCTTCTGCTGGATAATCTTGGGCCTGGTGTCATCATGCTCATGCAACCATGAGTCTGTTTGTTCACTAGTAATTTTTCCACCATAGGCACGAGGGTGAGGATTGGAAACAGAACTCAGTCTCATTCCTTCAATACCATAATTAGTCCTCATCTCATTGTTCTTGTTGATATTAACAAAGGAGGTTTCTCCAGCAGCACCCCCATATGCATGTCCTTCGAAAAGTTCCAGCTAGGACAAAATTGCTATAATTAGAAAGAAGCCTTATGCTTTAACTGGCTGTTAGAGTAGTTGTCCCTACTATCAGATTCATGCATGTTTCAAGTTTGTGCCTCTTCCAAACATGAATTGTGAGAAGCCAACTTAGAACTACACACTTCATATCTCTGCAATTAATTTGAACATGTTCAATACTTTTCAAAATAAAAGAGAGGCGCAAAGATTAAACATGTACTTTAATTAAAACCAATCAGAAGGAAAAGCAGCAGGATTTTAATTATTGCCACAAGTTCAAAAGTAAATGTCATTTATTTGCTTCCTTATTTGCTCTAATGCAGCACCAGAAGAGGGGAAAGCAAAAGTGAGAAAATCAGCTTCTGCAACTATTGTTTTGTTATTGTTTTTCCAATATAAGTATAGAATGAAGATGGGAGTTGATACACAGGAAAATTTTTATCAGAGAAAGAGATAAGCAAAGTAAACCAACATACACAGTATGTATACAAGGAGAACATAGAGGAAGCCAAAAGAGCACAAGAAACACCCAGGCCCTCAAGTAGAACTCAAAAGAGCATACAATTTTTATCAGAGAAGTTCTGCACAATTAAAGAATAATCGATGCTTAGCTTGGTACCAACTGATGCTTGATCACCTCTTAATCATCGGATAAATTGCTTTAATTTACTGTACTTGAGATCGAGATGAATTTTGGGATGAATCTAGGGGTTAAACGTCAAAATAAAAAACAAAGGTTAAGGCTGATTTAGATTTTGAGATCTAAATTAAGATGTGGTTTAATCTTGTATCCACCCTTGAATAAACCCAGATCACGTAAACAAATACCAAATGAAAGATTTAGTCTTAGTGGAAAAGTAGTTAAAATAATTTTTGGTTCTCTTTCCGCATAGCCTTAATAAAAGAAGGGAGTAGCTCAAATAGTCTTAGCTTTTTTTCCTAACAGGGGAAGTGCATCCAAACTTGATTAGGTCTTAGCCAAAATTGGCATGTCCACCAACACCAAAGGCAAAGAAGATCGCCCACCGTCTCCCATATTACTGGCAAAGGGATTAGAATATGTTCCAACTCCTTCTTCCTCCTCTACGTGTATGGGACACGTGCCGGCTAAATGAAAACCCCGCTTCTTTCCAACCGGAAGTTGCTGAGGTAAGAACCTTACCCCACCACACCTCCTGCAAGAAAAACCAACATCGAAGGGGATATAGCACCCATAACATTTTGTGGGACTTTATGGGGAGAAACTCCTTCCACCGCATTTCTGAAGTAAGCTTTAATCGTGAAGGACCCCAACACATCCCCTTCAAACTAGATTATCCTTTCCGTAGGGGAAATTCTCGGGGTTGGGCAATACATCGATAAACTCTGAATAGCTTCCAACTCCCAATCATTAAAAGACTCATAAACTTTGGATCCTGTGCTCCTCCACCATCTTCCAACACCCAAATCTCAATAGCCTTTGCCCCTTTAGAACCGGCTATGCTACATAGGTCAGGGAAAGCTTCACATAAAGGTTGTCTTTCACACCAAGAGTCTTCCCAAAGTCTGATTTTCTTTTCATCCCCTAGTTTAAAGTCTCTTTTGCAATAGACTTCTAAAGACCAACTCCATAACTTCCTCTAGGGTAAGGAGTAAACCAACCCCCATTCTGAGAGCCATACCTAGTATTAATACACAATCTCCAAATAGAGTTATCCTCCACTACAAACCTCCAAGCCCACTTTCCCAATAAAGCTCTATTTAGGAGGTCAAGCCTTCTGATCCCCAAACCACCATTTTCCTTTCCCTGGCTTGCGAAGTTCCAACTTACTAGGTGGATTTTTCTAACTATACAGCCTCCTCACTAGAGAAAATCTCTCTGAATTTTCTCTAATCTATTTTTGACACTTTTGTGCATCCTAAAAAGTGACAACAGGTATATAGGCATATTGGACAACAAGCTTTTGATTAGCGTAAGTCTTCCCCCTTTCAAGATATATTGTCTCTTCCAAGCGGCGAGCCTCTGAGAAGTGGTCTATAACACCATCAAAGGATCCAAAGACTCTACCAAACTCGATAGCAGCCCATCTTCTCATACATCCAACAACACTTCTTAAAGGGTTAGAACAAATCCTCCTTTCCCATGCTACTACTTGCGCGTGTCAACATGCCTCCTTTTGTTGCCTATCCTCAAGTCACCTACCTCTAAAAAGTGGTCTATGTCACCATTAAAGGATCCAAAACCGTTTCTAAACTAATAGAGGTGCCTATCCTTTTGTATGGCCGACTAGGACTCTCAAAGGGTAAGCTTTAACCCTCCTTGCCCATGCTAATACTCGCCCATGTGAACATCCCTCCTTTCTCCACATAGCTCCTTCAGAACTCCTCGATTGATCGACTGAAAATCACCTTTGACAAAGGCCAACACCTGGCTAATTAGATTGCAAAGAAAAACAATCACATCACCAAATGAAGGACTTGAAGAGATCTCTTGTTCATCTAATCTGCCAACTCACCTATCAAGAAAAGTATGATGAAAAGGTAAACTTATCACCCTTAATAAACCTCCATAATTATCCCCAAGTTTTCTAAAAATCTTCATTCTCCATAAATGCAAACAGACAATCCTACCACCCTCACCTAACACTTTTTGTCAATATCTCATTCTCTAGTAGCCCACATATGGCCCCACATTTCTAGGAACATTGGCTTTCCCTGGAAACACTGACTCCCTTTTCTAAGGACTCTCTCAATCTCCTCTTTCTTTGAAATCCAATAACAAATCCCCCCACACCTACTTGGCTTTCCCATATCCAAGGTAAGGTCTTCACCATCGCTCCACCTTCCCATCAAACAACGGACTACCAAGTCTTTCTTTTAACTCAAGTCACTCCCCCCACTTAAGGCATTTTGAATTTCCTAGCCTTCCACTTAGCACTTTTGTTGCTTCAGCAACGGAGGGCTTCTTCCCACGACCCTTCCTATAACTCTTTACCTAGCCTTAGATAGCACTAGTGACTTGAACTCTTGTACCTGTGAGGCCAACTCGAAAGACCTCAACTTATCAACCATAGTTGCCCACCCTCCATTAATCCCTTTTCCTTTGGTTAAAAGACGATGCAAAATCTCTTAGACTCCAAATACAGAACATAACATCTAAGAAAACTTCCTACGCAGATCTTCCGACTCAGACTCCCTTCCCCCCCTCCCACCCATCGGGTAAAGCCCCTAAACATTCCCCTTACAACATTCCTCCACCACCTAAAGGAAGGGTCCCATGCTCCGAAACCAATCATGAGGAACGATCTTGTTACTCCCAAAATGATTCCTTCCAACTTTGCTCTTCTTCCTCCATCAAATCTCAAATACTTGATTCCACAACAAACCAACACAAACCTCTCATCTCATCTCTAACTATAGAAGAACAAATGTCAAAAGAAAAGAAAAGAAAATACATACATGGGCTGAGAACCAAAGAAAGAAAATCTTAACATTTTCCTTATTTTCTTATCATCATTTTTCTCAAACTTTCATTATCGTTAGGTCTTCAAGGCGTATTGCCCCTTTTCTTTCTTCTTGATTTTGTTTTCACAAAGTTTATATCTTGGCAATCATCAGCCCTCCTAACCTTAAATTTTGTAACCACTCTTGCTTTGATCATGAACCTTAACATTACATTTCCATTTTACCCTTGTATTTGTGGTTTTGTTGGGTGGTGGAGTCTATGCTTTATTCACTTTGTAGACGCTGATTAAACTAACAATTCTTTGCTTTTCATTATTTTGATTGTCTTTGCACACTATGCCACTTTGTGTAACATCCCATAAACCATATAAAGGGAGTAACATCATCCTCTATTTCACCCTTGAACTCATAAGAATGTTTGGAAGATATGTCAACTGATACAAAAGGGTTTCCTATGATGTTAGTTTGTGAAATCAGAAGTAAACAATTATCATTTCCACCATTTTTCCAAAGTACTAAAAATGCAAGACACGGTTACTAAATTTATAAATATTATATAAATAATTCAAGTACCACTCAAATTTGCTAAAACATAAAAAAGAATTCATCAGAAGGTCTGCTTATATACTGAGACTGGGGGTTTGCAACCCAGGATTCTTCAGATTGGGACATAATGGAATTACAACATAGTAGGGTTCTGTGAAAGAATTCAACAAAGGAGACATCAATAACTCTAAACCTATAGTATATCAAAACAGAATTTCTGTAAATACAGAAATACATACACGTACACGCATACATGCAAATATCAAACTATAGTTCTTCAATCTCTTCAGCATTGAAATTACTTAGGATCCTGACACATCATCATTCATAATCATATATAAGGCTATGAGCAAAGCATATTAAATATACTCATTGTACTCAACATGATTGTGATACATAGGAAACAAATGCAACTAAATGGTTAGACATGCTCCCAATCCAATGGGTTGGTAGAAAATAGACAAACAAAAACCCAAACCAAAACCAAAACCAAAACATGGTAAGTACAATGAGTATATTTTACAGTAAAACATGGAAATATCGGTACATGGATTTTACGGATGTATCGATAAAATATATGTGGATATTTTTACAATAATATCGGTAAAACGGAAATTATATAAAATTCATGGAAATACTTTGAAAAAGTTTAAAATGACAAAATAAGCAAAATTACACATTTTAAAGATTATTACGAATATTATGTACATAGATAATGTGAAATTATTCAAATTTTAATTAAGATTAAGATTAAAATCAATTACAAATGGATTCGGATAATGATTTATAATTATTGAATTAAATATGTCATTATTTAAAAATTTTCACACATTAAATAAGAAATTATTTAATTCATACGGTTAATATAATTATTTATAATTATCATGAAGGATTTGGATAAAAAAATTTGACTGTTAGATCTTTTTAAAAACGCATGTGAAATCTAGACTGTCGGATGATCAACCAAGGAACTTGGAACATCATATCAAAGGAAGCATCATTGGCTGATTTTTTTAAAAAAATCGGCGATTTATAGGCAAAAAATTGCCGATATATCAGCAATATCGCCGACTTGTCGTCAATTTTTTGGCGACAAATCGCCGATTTTCCTAGGCCTCCACACATGCAACTCACTTGCAATATTTTCAGCGAAAAAATAGATTTATCGTATTATTTTTCCAATATTTCCATGATATTACCAATTTTTTCCGCATTTTACCGACTAATTATCAATCCCTATTACTGTGTCAAACCCACCTGATATCCAATGTATCACCAATATTTTGACGCAATATCGTGACATTTTCATCATTGGTCAGAGGAACTATGTATGGTACAATTAAGAGACCCAAGAGGTATTTGTGAATGATACCTCTATACCATACTTTGTGCTAATGCAGACTTTCCAAGTTGAACTCTTCTCCGCAGCGAACCTCCAAATCCACTTTCCCAACAAGGCCCTATTTAAAAAGTTAAGGTTCCTTATGCCCAAACCTACACCTCGCCTTTGCCCGACTAACGCTTCCTCCAATTTACTAGGTGAATTTTCCGGTTTAAGAGTGTTTCGCACACCACTCCCCCCCCACCCCCACAAATAAAGGAAACCCTTGAATTTTCTCCAACCCGCACTTGACACCCTTAGGTAGCTTCTAAATAGGGATGTGGAGGTAGATGGGTAGGTTAAATAGGGTGCTTCTGATAAGCGTGAGCCTTCCTCCTTTAGAGATGTACTATCTCTTCCAAGCGGTGGGTCTCCTTTTGAATCTTTCTTCTATCCCTTCCCATATCCTCACCGAATTTTGCCGAGTGCCAAGCGGAAGACCTAGGTAAGTTGAGGGTAGTGTTCCAGCTTTACAACCAAGCTCACAAGCTAGTTGCTCAATGTTCTCCACATCACCCACTGGGAGGATAACACTCTTATCTAGATTAACATTAAGTCCAGAGAGCGCTTCAAAATACAACAGGATCTAGCTAAAATAAACCATTTGGTCCTTAGAATCACTGTAAAAAACTAAGGTGTCGTCTGCAAACAACAAGTGGGACAAAGTCACTGCTTCAACATTCCTTCCCTTTAGGGTATAACCTATGAGAAACCCACCAGAGATGGCCTTGTCAATTAGGAGGGAGAAAATTTCCATACCTAGGACAAATAAATAAGGGGATAGGGGGTCCCCTGATTTAAACCTCAGTGTCGCTAAAGAGCCTCGCTTCTGGGCTACCATTTATAAGCACCAAGAAAAGGCATGGATATACACCATATCTAATCAATCTATTTGCAACCAAACCCTGATTCCCTTAGGATCGAAATAAGAACTTCCAATTTATCTTATCATAGGCCTTCTCTATGTTTAGTTTGCACAAGATACCCCTTTCCTTCCCCTTTACCATCGAGTCAATCACTTCATTAGCTATTAAAGAAGCATCTAAAACTTTTTAGGTCTTCCATCTTTCCTTTTTTGAATCATAACTATGAAAGTATAATTCAAGTCTTTTACAAACATGCTCACGCCAAAAATACTCAAGACTACCATCTTGTTTCATCAGATCTAACCGAACCGCCAAAAGCAAAGAAGAACCTTATCAGACCTAATGCTTTCTCGCTATCCAACCTCAAGACATGATGAGAAATCCCTTTCAACTTTCTAGAAAGACAACTTATCTATTATGATAATGTTCATAAAGTAAACTATAATTAATCGATCGCTTTTTATGAATAATTACAACCTCGCTTAGGATTCAATTTTTCTCCCACTCAGATAATTTTATTTTAACTCTAAACCACGTCACGAGCGCATGGCATAAACACACTACAAATTAAACAAAACTAGACACTTTTAACAATAACATGGACGCTTTCAAGAACCAAATCTTGCACACATCCAATTTCCAATAGCATATTAGTCTCTCTCTCTTAAACTTTAAAGATAACCTCATGTTTTCTTTGCCTCATTACCCTAAGGAAGAAACTATGTGGTCCTATGGTTTAATATGACATGGGATTCCTATTACCTCCTATAAAGATTAGCCAATTGTCATAAATCTATAATGCTTAAGTTCGCAATTAGGGATGGCAAAAATTTCCTCGAACCCGATTAACCCGCCTCGTTTGGGCTAGATGGAATGACCTATTCGAAATTGGGGACAGTTTGGAAACCTTCCAAACCTCGATCGAAGTTTGGGTCGCATGGATTTCCAATCACCGAATCTGCCTCATATCTAATTACCAATATGTCATTATAATGTTTGGATAATAACTATAATATCCTTTGTATATATAAATTCTAAGTTTCTATTAGGTTTTAGTCTTTGAGAGCCACTTCCTGGCGGGTCTCTCCCTATGTTCATTTTTCAAACCCTCACTGCAGAGTTAAATATTTGATTCATCCAAACACGAGCTGTTTCCCATGGGTCTCTCTCCCTCTTTCCTTTTGTTCTACATTTTATCCCAAACCCTCACCAGCATCAAAGTAACATTGATTCATTCAAAAACGAGCCGCTTCCCATGGGTCTCTCTCCTATGTTCTACTTTTTCTCCCAAACCCTCACCAGCAGCAAAGCAATATTTGATTCATCCAAACAACCAAAAAGCTACCTCACGAAGCCACCAAAAAGCAAACCAAGCACTCCCTCTTTCTCTTTATCAATTTACTTCACATGGGTTTTTTTTGCCTTGAACTAAATAGGTTTCAAAAAGGAAACACGATCCAGTTATAGTCCATGACTGTCTTCTTCCTCCTTTCACAATAGAGATCTTCAACTATATTTCCGCCATCAATATCATCAACACCAGATCCAACAACCCGATTCTGAAAATGAACAAAGCCGGAAAATGAACAAAGCGTAGAAGCGTGATTTGGGTATTGAATGTTAGAGATTCAAAATATGAAAACCTCAGCTATGTCAGGTTTGGGGCGGAGATGGGATTTGAAAAGATATTACAACCGATGGAATGGTTCTCTCACCCTGGTCACAGGTTCTGGGCAGGTATGGAAAGAACTTGAAAAAGTTTAGACGGGCATGGGACAACAGTGACCGTCCTGTTCGCCCCCCATTACCATCCCCGGTTTGGCACCACATTTTTCCTTCTTCTTCAAGCTTCAGCTTGCTTATTACCATATTGCAGGATAAATAACTTTTGCATACAAATAAGATGATCACATAATAAAATAAAGGTAGTAGTATTAAAAGAGAAGTATACACAATGCACACAAAGCGAAAGGAGGAGATAGGAAAACACAAAAAATAGCAATCACACCCTAAGAGGAACCCAAACAATATAAAAAATTTATGTACAAATATATGTGTAAAGAAGACGTCAAAAATGACACTCCAAAGTTTACAGGAAAGGATACTCCAAAGTTTACAAGAAATTATACTCCAAAGTTTACAGAAAAGGAAACATAGACTGCCCAAAAGCTCACTCAAAAGAGGGGGCGAGAAACAAATAGGAAAAAAGAAACCAAAAAAAAAAAAAAACATCACCTGCCCTCACTTAACAGCTCTCTACTCAAGAAAGCTAACAAGAGAGTTTGGGTTCAAATCTACACACACCCTAGAGCAAGACCACAAGTTATAGACAAAGAACTATTTCATCCTTCACACAGAAACATCAATATTATCAAAGGTTAACAAGCTTCTTTCTCTCCCCATTGTCCAAAAATGCATAGCCTCCAACACTTTTTACCACTTTTTCACACAAAGGATTCTTTCCACCTAAGAAACGTCTCTTCAACTATTGAAAAGAGAATCCAAAACATACCAAAATGAGGGAATAGCATCAGCCAAAATCCTCACTTTTTTCACAATGGAGTAGAACGTGATCAATCATTTCTTCTACATAAAGGCAAAGAAAGTACCTATTTCACAAAGAAGACTCCTTTTTTAGACCTGATCCAATGGATCCAATGTTAAGGCTTTCCCCCACACTGCCTCCCACGCAAAGAAGGCCACCCTTGGGGTTGCATAAAATCTCCACAAAAATGTACCACAGGAAAGGTGAAGTATCTCTAGACACCAAGATTGAATAAAAAGGCTTTACCAAGAAAGTCCTTTCCTCAACCCTGTCCAAATCATCTTATCCTCCACATTCCTAAACACCCATTTTGCTCGAATCCTCATGAAAAGGAGCTGTATATTCTCCATCTCCCAATCACAAACCCAGAATCACTCATCTATATAAAAAAAAAAAAAAAAAAGGCCATCCAATTCATAACATATTGCCAGCAAAGTTACAAATCTCTACCACCATGCATCCTTGGAGTTAGCTATGACAACCACCACCAATCCACAAATTCCAACAAGAACAAACCATCTGCAATATACAATCTAGCCCAATCCCAGCAAAAAAGAAGTTCCAAGACCTTTTCCTTTTTCTACTATAGAAAGAAAGACAAAAGAATTGGAGGAATGAATTCCTTGTACTTTTCATTGATCCATTATGAATATATATATATACAAAAGCTAATCTAACGTTCCTAATAGATACAACTTCTACTTAAACAAGCTTCCTGCACAGGCATAACTCTATACGTAAAATGATATACGCTATAACATTCCCCCCCGCTGTGGAGAAGATGCATATTAATCATGTCCAACTTGTTATTGTGAAATGAGAAAAGAAAGTTTTTCTTTAATGAATACATAGTATAGAGACACCTATATATATACAAAATAATGGAACAAAAAGGATAAAAAATAAAGTGTAAAAGGAGATAATATACAAAAGGTAGGGAGATAAACCAAAGAATATCTAGGAATATTCTTTACCTCAACACTCCTCAAGTCGAAGATATGCATCAAACGCACCAAGATTGCTACAAACGTGATTCTTCAATTTTAGGACCCCAAGAGATTTATGAATGCTCACTAGTCGTCACCAAGTCAATAAAAACCAGAATTACGATCCTAACGCGATCTTCTCTCACGGCTGACAATCCACTTCACATGCTTCATTCTCTCACGCAAAGACTAAAGCGATTGCGCAACATTATCATCACATTAGTTTCATTTGTTCATCCCTTCCCAAATCTTAGCTCCTAAAGAAGATGTCTTAGCCATATGAGCTCACATGTCGCCAAAGCCATAGCTCGGTATTTTGCTTCAACACTTAATCTGCCTACAACATCATGTTTCTTACTCTTCCAGGATACTAGGTTTCCACCAATAAATACACAATACCCAAAAAGTGGGAGCCTATCCACGTGAACTACCCAAACAGATCACAATATCCGACAATCCGCCACACCTCCGCTTTCATATAACACCCCTTGGCCTAGTGTTCCCTTAATATAACAGAGGATACGAATCACAACATCCCAGTGGCTATCACATGGTGATTGCAAGAACTGGCTAACAACACTCACCGGAAAGAAAATGTTTAGTCGGGTGATGGTGAGGTAGTTTAGTTTTCCCACAAGTCGTCAATATCTCCTTGGATCACGTAGAGGCTCCCCCTGTGCTGATACAAGTTTGACATTCGGATCCATAAGAGTGTCTATAGGTTTACAATCTAGCATACCTGTCTCTTCTAATATTTCCAAGGCATACTTTCTCTGATTCATAACCACACCAGATTTATATCTCTAATCCCCATGTGTTTGAGTTTCCTGTTCCTTACCGCGAAAGCAATGAAAGTGGCTAAAGAGATGTTGTTTCAGCCTCTGAATACCATCCTGATCATTGCTCGCGATAACAATGTCATCCACATAAACAATCAAATAAATGCACTAACATGAACTTGTATGATGATAGAAAACCGAAGATTTGTCAGACCGAGTCATACTAAACTCCCGAACCACGAACTAAATCTACAAACCAAGATCAAAGTGGACTGCCTGTGCCATATAATGAGCGGCGTAGCCTACATACCAATTCAAACTCCCCCTAAGCAACAAACCCAAGTGGTTGCCCCATATAGACCTCCTTTGCTAAGTCACCATGTAAGAAGGCAATTTTGATGTCCAATTGATACAAAGACTACATTTGCATAGCAATGATGATAGTATAAGACAAACAGCACAATCTACATGCGGAAAATGTATCATAGTAGTCGAAAAACTATATAGGACCCGGAGTGTACCCCTTTGCAACTAACCAAGCCTTAAGACCATCCAATTCGACCATCGTGGCCACCCATCAGATACACCCAACAACATCCAACGATGTTTTGCCGCAAAGTAACAAGGTCCTGGGTGCTACTTAGAATGTAAAGAACCATTTCTCAACCATTACTAAGCCTAACCGATGGGATAAAGCCTCATGCAAAGCCTGCGGGAACGTAAACGTAAGATAAGGTGGAAACAAAGGCAGAGTATGAAAAAGATAAAAGATAATAAGTCATAAAATTATAAATAGGATGGGGGTTACAAGAGAACGAGTACCATTCCGACGACAATGGAAGATCAATGGAGACAAAGACCGCAGATCGTGGAGGAGTGGTGCCATAGGAGATGAGATTACCGGAGTCTGGCGGTCGCGCGGACTAGTGCGTCAATAATGATCGAATGAATAAATCTGAGAGTATCTCAGACGACAAGAGGCTGGGTAGAGATGCATTAGAAACCAGGAGGGTGGTTGATAAGGGAACATAGAAGAGTTCTCAAAAAATGTGACATCGGCAAAGACAAAGTATCAATGTGTATCTGGAGAGTAACAACGATAACCTCATTGAAGCCGGGAATAACCGAGGAAGACACACTCGTGGCTTTATTAAGCTGGCCATGTCATCTGTCCAAGAGTAGCACATGTACAAACCAAGCACAACTAAAGACACAAGAGGAAGACAAGAAAGGTTGGTTTGAAAATAATGAAATGGGGATTTACCATGTAAGACTGATGACGGATACCATTGATCAAATAATGCGGTCAGCACATCCCCAAAACGCCATGAACCCATGACGTGGGTAGAGAGGCGAAATGTCAACCAACGACGGCTCTTCGTGTTCGCCCACTCCATTTCATGGACGAGTGTAAGCGCAAGAGGACTGATGAAGAATCTCATATAAGGACAAAAAAAAAGGAGCATGGTTCATAAAGATATTCTTGGCATTATCACTGTAGATGCGAAATCAAGGCTGAGTTCGAACTTCAAAGATGGAACTTATGGAAAATAGAGAATAACTCACCGAAGTTTTCATTAAAAATAACCAAGTACAACAAGAATAATCATCTATAAAAAGTAACAAAGTACTGTAACTCGAGGTAGACTCGGGCCTGCGGAAGGACCCCAAACAACAAAATACAGGACAAGCTCGAAAAGAGACTTTGTCCGTTGATCTAGTCGCTTGGGGAATGGGACACAAGTATGTTTCTGAAGCTGACATAACTCACACTCAATTAAGGACAAACTAGAAAAACGAGGAACCATTACTTGAAACTTGGAAATAATCGGATGACCAAGGTAATGAATAAGAAAAGGAGTATCCATGGAAGTGCAAGTAGAGGAAGATGAAAGCGAGCTGAGATGAAAGAGGCCCTGAAACTCATGTCCTATGCCAATCGTCCTCCCTGTACTTCGGTCCTGCAATGTGATAGAGTTATTAGAAAAGGTAATCAAACAATTAAGGTCACGAGTTAACTTACTAATAGAAATCAGATTAAAGGAGAAACAGGAACATAAAGGACATAAGTAAGGGGTATGGAATAAAGAGGACATGCCGAACCAATTCCTTTAGCCATGGTTTGAGATCCATTAGCTAAAGTAAACATGGGTAAAGGTGATGTAATAGTAAGGGAAGAAAAAAGATCCTTATTACCATAAATATGATCAGAGGCTCCAGAATCAAGAATCCAGGGTCCAGATGAATGTGAAAGGCAAGCAGAGGCATTACTAATCTAGGCAATTGACGAAATTGATGCAAATTTGGTTGCCTGAGTGAGGTGGAGGGTATTCTTATACCCGTCATGTAAGAATAACCCGAGGTGGATGAGCTCCCTTTCGCGTAGAAATCACTTAAAATTGATCGAATCAAGAAACTAGTACTTTAAGTAACAAACAACTCCCAAGGGCCTGAATGTGTAGTAGAATGTTGGAAAACACAAAAGGGAGAAGCTTCAAGTGACTTAAAAGCCTTAAAAACAGTCGTCGGAGAGAAAAATAGGAACAAAGGGCATTTTCCAGCACCAAAGTGGAGAAGTAAGGTGACAAGGAGAGGGATCGACATCGGAGAAGCTGCTAGTGGAGCGTCATCGCCGAAAGTGGGCCCATGCACCCTCACGTGCCAACTCATAGAGATGTACCGAGAGAAATGACGTGGTATGTGCAGATGTCATCGACCTTCTAACACGGAAGTTGTCGGCGATAGATCGGGTCCCGACCATCTTAATGGTGTGGTCATCGACCGGAGTTGAGACAGTCGCCGAAAAAGTTTGCTGGAAAACTTTTCGACAGCGACGAGGTGTTCTGATGACGACAAAGAGTTTCAATGCTTGCGATGAAGACGGAGGACTCCAAAGAGATTCAATCCGCTTTAAACGGGTTACCAATCAAGACACAACTAAACCCGAACCTTTCATGGCCTGATAACATGTGAAATGAAAGAAAAAAGTTTTTCTAATTGAATGTCGGCATAAGATGGCACACCTATATATATACAAATAACTGAACAAAAGCGAAACAAAATAAAGCGTAAAATGGGGCGAGACATCGCATCAAAAGGGTAGAGATAAACCAATTAATATCTGGTGGAATATTCTTTCGATTCTCAATGCTTACATAGATAACTAACCCTGGCCCCCACTTGTGCCCTCACAAGATATCACCAATCGTTCTCCGCCTTCACATATCCCGTGTAAATCAAGTCAAAGGTCGTATTTTCACGAACCGAAATGACAATCTATCTCAATATACTGCCTACTGAACACCTGACAAGAATACGAAGGCGTACCGGGTTGTCACACCAAAGTTTTCATAGACTCCAGGTCTCAACGGTCAACTTCCATCAAGAGTAGATGAAACCACATGATCTCACACACTGACTGTGTCATCGCTCTATATTCAAACTCTACACTAGATTGAGAGACAACACTCTGATTCTTACTCTTCCATGCGACTCGATTCCCTCCAACAAACACACAGTACCCCGAAGTGGACCTCCTGTCCTCCTTAGATCCTACCCAATCTATGTCAAAAAAGCACTCAATTTTGTTATGTCTATGATTACTGTATAAAATACCAAGTCCCGGAGCTCTTTTCAAGTAATATAGAATCCATTCAACAATTGCCCAATGGTTGATCGTTTGAGCGAACATGTATTGACTTACAACATTAACTGAGTGGGCAATATCAGGACAAATTATTGTAAGGTGATTCAGCTTCCCAACTAGTTTTCTATATCTCTTAGAATCCTCAAATGTTTCGCCTTTTCTAGTAATGTGTACACTGGGACCATAGTGGTCCCGCACGGCACTTCAACTTTCCGCCTCATTACCAGATCGTTTTCGCATATTTTTCAGATAAAAATTTCACGTTTGCTTTGTAACTTCTAACGCCTGCTAAGTATCTTGAAGATCCCCAAGCCCTTTTATATGAAATCGCTCTAAAGATCAATCTAGTGAAGAGTGTCATTATCCTTGCTAAGGTCAGAGTCCCAGATCACTGTCGAAATAAGGTGTCATTTGGGTTTGTTGTCGTCCGAGTATCCGGGGCTTCCTCTTGGGTCCAAGTTTAATTCCTCTACAGTGTAGACAAAGTTGAAGAGAGGTTTAGAAAACATTTGGCTATTTGGAAGAGGGAACATGAGTTCCAAAGGTGCTAACCCTACTAAAGTACTGCGCCACTCCACCTACTTTCTGCTTCTCCTTCTCGTATTCCTAAGGGGTTAGTCTTAGGTTGGAAAAGATCCAGAGATTTCTCAGGGGAGGTGGTAATCCGACAAGAAGATTCAACTAGTTAAGTGGAAAACCCGCTTTCTGTGGAAAGGAAAATGGTGGCTCTCAGTTTACGGCCTTTTCACCTTCAATAAGGCTTTACTAGGAAATGGAATCATGCTTTGCTAGCTGAGGATAACTCTACTGAGAAAGGTCATTTGCTTGAAATATGGGGCGGAGGATGGAGGTCGGGGTTTTCAAATTGTCCTAAAGGAAGCATGGGTGGGCCTTCAAAGCTTATTAGGAAAGAAGTTGCTTTGGGGACAGTAACCAATGTTATTTTTGCGGGTTAGGATGGCAAAAGGATCGCTTAGGAAGACCTCAAGGCAATCGTATTCTCTTACTTGTCCTTTCTCTCTCTTTGAATCGGGTCGACCAGCGGTGCTAAAGTGGCTGGATTTCACAACTAAACTCGGGAATTCAATTTCAGACACTTCAATGACGTGGTACTGACTGCTTAACAATTTTGCAGCGTAGGCTCCGCAAAGTCCCTAAACCCCCAGGATAGTGATAAAATCCTCTAGAAAATTTTTGTTGATGGACTGTTCTCTGTTAAGTCCAGTTATAGCTTTTTGGAAGGTGAAAGTCTTACTTTAGCCCCTGTTAAGATCCTCTGGAACCCCTTGTTGCCTATTAAAGCGAGTTTCTTTGCTTGGGAGATCTCAAGTGGGAAAATTTCACCATAGTCAACTTAAAAAGAGAGGCTTCTCCCTTGCTAGTTCGTGCCCCCTTTGCGATAATGACGAAGAATCCATTGATCACTTATGTCTCAATTGTCCCAAAATCAAGGGCCTATGGTAGGTCCCATTTTCCTTTTCTGTAGAGTCGTGCTTCACCCCCCTTTCTGTGAAAGAGATGCTAGAGAAGTGGTTCACTCTGCCCCTTGGTAAAAAGGATTCCAAGCTTTGGAGGGTTGTCTCAGGGTGCTTGTTGTAGGTTATTTAGAAAGAGAGGAACAAGATCATTTTTGAGGATGTGGCTTTTTCCTTATATAGAGTAAAGTCTTCCTTTGTAACTTCTCTTTTTCTCGGGATTGTGTCTATCCCTGGTTAGGATCTCTCTTTAGTCGGTTGTATTTCCCCACTCCTTCGACCACTCAAGGGGTGGTAAGTTTTGCTTATTGTTTGCCCTTAGTTTTTGACTCGTTTTTTCAACTTTTCCTTGTATACTTCTTGTATACTCTTTTTATCTATATATTTGTGAAGTTTATCGATCAAAAAAAAAAAAAAAGAGAGAGAGAGAGAGAATCACTCCTAGTGATAACAATATCATCTACATACACTACCAACATAATGATACCTAAACTGGAGTTCCTGTTGAAGACAAAGTCGTTAGATTTACTCTTTCGCATGCCAAATTTCTCAGAGGCTTGACTCAATTTACCAAACCACGCACGAAGACTCTATTTCAAACCATACAACGACTTCCGAAGATGAAAAACTTTCCCTATCTCCCCCTAAGCAACAAACCCTGGAGGTTGCTCCATATGCACCTCCTCCTGAAAAAAGGCATTCTTAATATTAAGCCAGTGGAGATCTCAATTATAAGCTACAAATTAACGAAATAAAAAGTCGAACATATGTCATCTAGAAGAATAAGGAAAATGTGTCGTAATAGTCCACGCCATAGGTTCCAGCCGCACTTTAGCTACAAGTTGTGCTTTCGGGCCGAAAGCAATCAATCATTAGGATTAACTTTAACCGCAAAAACCCAACGACATCCAATGGCTTTCTTCCCAGCAGATAACTGTACCAAGTTCCAAGTACCACTTTCATCTAAAGCCTACATTTCTTTCACCATAGCATTACGCCAACCAGGGTGAGAGAAAGTCTCACAGAAAGTGTTAGGAAGAGAGATGGAATCTAGGGATGCAATAAAAGAACATGAATGTGATGACAAATGGTTATAAGAACAAACTAGGAAATTGGATTAACACACTAACGTTTACCTTAATGGCTATAATAGAAGACTCATCATCGAGACTAGTTCTAATGTCAAAGTACCGGGTGTTGAACTCAAGATCAGTTTGGCGTCGAGAGTACACTCCAAGTAATGGAGGTTTAATAGAATGAGCACTGAGTAAAGAATTCCAGAAGGAAACATACTCAACTAATAAATCATCATCCTCCCACTCATAACAAGAGGACACAAAGTAACTCGAAGAGTGAGACACAACATATATGTTCTTTAAACACGAGAATATCCCACAAAGATACATTTAAAGGACTTTGGATCAAGTTTAAAGACTTGAGGCCTTGTTCTCCTCTTGTGTACTCTTTGGGAGCTTTGTGCTCTTTTTCATCTATATACTACTCTTTATCGATCAAAAAAAAAAAAAAAGACTTGAGGACGGACATCTCGAACAAAGCATGTGCATCCAAACACCTTGGGATCAATAGGGAACAACAATTTATTTGGAAACAATTGGTGGTAAGGAGTAGCCCAATTAAGAACCGATGAGGCATCCCGCGAATAAAAAACAAGTCGGTGGACTCAAGGCCCAAAATGCTTAGTGGACATTCATTTGGAATAAAATGGTCTGGGTAGTCCTAAGAAGATATTTATCCTTTCTCTCAGCTATCCCATTGAGAGGCTGACAAGACACTTGTGTCCGATGGGCATCCATGTTGTAAATAATAAAGATTGAAAAGGTTCCAACAAATATTCTTCGCATTATCACTTCCTCAATGTTCAACAGACACGAATTATGTTTTGAATTTCAACACAAAAGGCACTAAATGAGAAAAAACTATAACGACTTCTTTTCATTAGAAAGCCAAATGACACGAAAATCATCCACAAAGGTAATAAATATTAAACCTACGGAGACAACCGGACAAGGACCCCAAACATCATAATGAATGCATCCCAAAAGGAGCAGTGTCATTTATTGACTCTAGAACTCAAATGCACACGATGGAGCTTAGCATATTGACATGACTCACAGTTCAATGAGGATAGGCTAGAAAACTAAGAATATAGCTTCTTCAACATAGAAAGAGAAGGATGACCCAAGCAACAATGTAATTCGAATGGGGTAACAACTCCAAACAAGCAACAGGCGTTGGCGCCTTTGTTTCAAGGATGTAGAGACCCCCAGACTTGCGTCCTCTACCAATAACCCACTTCGTCGAAAGATCTTGAATCAAACAATAATCAGGAAAAAAAATGAGATACTGTAATTAAGTGTACGAGTAAATTTACTCACAAAAATTAAATTAAAAGAGAATTACAGTAAATTCATAACATAGGTCAAAGTGATTAAAGGAGTAGGATGAATTATCCCTGATCTAAGGACACAAGATGTGGACCCATCTGCAAGGGTAATAGTAGAGGTAGAAGGGTGTAGCTTAAACGTAGTAAAAAAACTGGAATTACATGTTACGTGGTCTATGGCTCCAAAGTTAATGACCCAAGTGGAGGAAGAGGAAATAAAACATGTGTTGGTTTTACCTGACTCGATGAGTGTAGTGATAGAAGTAGGATGCAAACTTAAGTGAGTGATTGATATCAACGTGTAATGAAATTCGATTTATTCTCGTAGCTTACACCCAAGATACATGTCTTTCATTATGGCAATAATGGCACACAACCCCTCCTGATGGTGTCTTGCTAGTCATAAAAGCAGATCTAACTCAACGTTCTCCTAAAATCTCGAAAATACCGTAAAAATGGGTGATTCGCGGCGAAGACGACAACTTTTCCACAAATAGCACCAATTTCGAATGGAATGTGGCCTAAACCATAAATCACCTCTCTTCAGCCCCCGAATCTCGAAAAATCCAGAAAAGGGAAGAAACTAGAAAACCAGTAGTCGTCATAGAGGCGCACAAAAGAGCAACCCTTCCAAACAACGCAGTGGATGGGCGTTTTAGAGAAGGCTCGTTAGCATGTGGCGAAGCTAGTAGGAGGCACTCAAGCGAAACAATGATCCACGCCACATCACACAGAGTTTATGTCGAAGAAAGCGACAAAGGTGACAATGCGTACTGGCCGGAATGGAGCTTCGTTGGCTTTGACGGAAAGATGGACCTCCGACGCACTTGTTGGAGTTGTTGCCGGAAAAAATCACTGGCGATGAGATAATATGATAGATTCGACATCGACGACTGCTTATAGAGAACTCCGTGGTAAGATTGACGTGATCGGAATAGACCTTGACCACCTAATGGATTGCCAAAATTGATTAGACGCAAAACTCTAGCCCTAATCTTTCTATGCTCTGATACCATTTAGAAAGAAAAGACAAAAAAATTTGAGGAATAAATTCCTTGTATTTTTCATTGATCCATTATGAATATATATATATACAAAAGTCAATCTAACCTTCCTAATAGATTACAACTCTATAAGACTAGTTTCCTAATAGGTTACAACTCTATATGTAAAGTAGATATATGCTATAACATCTACCAACAAAAGAACCTCCCTAGCTCAAGAACAACCCTTTCACCAAGGAGTACATCACTTGTTGAACATTAAAATAAAAAGAAGCAAAATCAACCCGCCACAGATGCGAGCTTTAGAATAATGCACAGCAATGATCGCTCAATTCTTCTTCTTCTCTTTCTTTCGCACGGAGAGCAATATCAAGCATCTTCCACATCTCTTTTGAATTGATCATGAGTCAAAATCTTAAATTTGCTGTTTCAAGTGAAGAAGCTAACTCTTTACAGGATCCCAGGAATTTCAAGCTATACCATAAAGAAAAGGATCTTCCTATATGTCAAGGAAGAATAGAAAGACTTAACTGAAAGACACGATTCTTTGAATCCACAATATAAGGCTTCTCGTTTAAGCCAAAATATCCTTAAACCTCAAATGTAAGGCTTTCTTCACTCTAACTCTCAATCATTCAATTGAACCTAAAGAATTAGATTCCAACTACCACCTCCCAAAAATCCGCCACCCTAAGCATTCTAGAGGGAGCTAAGGAATAAAATATGAGAAAGTCCCTCAAAGCACATCCCTGCATTAGCTATCTTTCCAGAATCTCACCTTATTCCTAGAACCACCCTTTAAGCATGTGTTGACTTTAAAAGTTCCCCCTCTATTTTTTTTATTCTTCCAAAACCCCACTTCATAATACCCTTTTTGTGCACCAAACCCTTCTTATGCCAGTACTTCCATTAGCTGTCCATTTCCAATAGAGAGCCTTAGCATAAGCAATGATGAAGTTTTTCCCCTTCTCTTTGATGCCATGATCTGGTCCAAAGGATCAGCTCACTCTATGATAAGATAAACAACTAGAAACTTCCATTAGACAGCTATTTCAAGAATCATATCTTCATACATTCAGTCTCCAAAAGGATTGATGCTCCCTCTCACCAATATGTCAACTTAGCTTAGGTTAGATTTTCTGTACTCATATGCCTAAAGATAGATAAAAGGGTTACAAGTTGTTAACTCATTTCCAGATAATTTAACATAATAACATAATCAAGCAAAGGAAAATTTTACTGAGCAATGGAGAAACTGGTGCAACAAAAACTTAAACTCCCCATAATCAGACACTAATTTATGACAGGACCAGTGCTCATGAAACATTAACATACAGAAAAGCATCAGACTTACCATCATCTTGATCCCTAATTGATGACTGAAAAGCACCAGGAGGAAGTGGCTGAAATTCAACACCAAGTGGTGGACCATACTCTCGATAATGCCTCCCTAGTTGTCTCTTAACAGCAGTAATAGCAACATTCTCAACTTCACCCTTCACTTTCAAATATCCTGCGGCCGAACAAACTCTGTTTTGAGCACCTTGGTATCTATCGCATGCCAAATCCAATTCTTGTTGAAATCTTGGACGTTCTCGAGACTTCAAAGAATATCCATTCTGAGGAAAAACCCATCTGTAAATCTGAATCATTTTCTGATGATGTGTCACCATGCCACTAAAAATTCCTGTGCATAATGACCCTAGGATCATAATTACACGGGCAGCTGAAAATTCTTGCCCATAGAGCCTTCGACTTTCCACTTCCCTAGATCAACATGCCTATAATCCCCATGTTTGGTACTGCCACATGAATCCTGTCTATATCCACTGCCACGATCCTGTATAACACCACTTCCAACCATCTTTGCTCTCCATTTGCACCAGCTTCATCTTCCAATAGCTTTTGTCCTTCAACCTTCTGTGGCAAAACCATCCAGAAATTTGCTTTTCTGTTAATCCTATCTCTTCTGCCAGTTCTGATTTCATGGCCTCAGTGGGATATTTGTGCTCTGGGAAAAGTAGAAAATACAAAATAAAATAAAGAAAATGAAGTAAAAGGGAAGAAAATTGTGAGCTATTTCAGAATGCAATATACAACAAGATGAGTGAACAGAAGATTCATACCATTATAAAATTTCTCTAGAGCCTGAACCTGGGATGGTGTCTTGAGCCTTCTTTTCTTGTTCTTCTCATCAGAAATTTTGTTCTCTTCAGAATGCACTTCACTTGATTCTGAAACATTGAAATAAGGAGAAGAAAAACATAATATCAGTAATGAAAATGTTAAAGATAGGGAAAAAATAAACAATTGACTGGGATTTTTTTTTTTTTTTGGATAATTGACCAGGAAATTTACTGTCCTACAGATGATATTTGAGTAAACACACCCCAATAATAGTGTTAAGCATAAAAATCTAAAGAATTATAAAAAATGAGATGCATGAGAAAAGTAGAAGACTTTAGAAGAATGTAACTTTGAATTGGATGGAATTAGGAGAATTCTCTGTCTGCAATTCAATTCAACATAGCCTTATCCTATAGCATAGGTTGCACTTATAGAACCCTTTTTGTCATTCCTCTCCATTAGGGCCATGACGATAACTTTTTTTGCAAGCACAAGGTGTGTGTATAATGTATAAAAAAAACAAGGAAGAAAAAGCTAAAAAAAGAGCCCTTAAGGCTTGGCTCAAGTGATAAAAGGTTGGGGTGGTTACTAAGCATGTGTTCAAGTCCCAACATGGACAAAAAGAATATTCACCAATAAATAAAAATGTCAAAAGAGCTAAGCAACAAGGCACACAAGAGTATATAAGAGCCAAGCAAAGATAGAAAAAGGAAAGCACAAATCCTCCAAACACTACTGAACTTAACCAATCAACAAAATCGAACATAGACATAGATATCTCTAATACAATGCCCCAACACGATCCAAAAAAACCACACAAAAAACTAATTGAGTGATTTAAAAATTTTCTACACTTCCAAATCCATTCCCCAGCCACCCCCACTCCTCACAAGAAACTGTCCAAAAAACGCACAAAGCCAACCACACTTTATTTTGCCTCTACTTGACAAAATGTGCATTTTAGCCAATGTTTTAGAAGGCTATTGAGGTTTGCCTCAAGGCAAGGCTATGTAAACTAGTCTTATGATGTTGGAGCCTCTAGATTGTTAAGCCTTAAGAAGCTAAAATCTTACATTCAAAGAGTTTTAATGAATTGCATGCCTTTGCACAGATTTCTTAAATTTTCTATTGGGTTCTAACTCGGGTTAAGCCTTTTACAAAATAAGATTTGGTTGACTTCCAATTAACTCCTTAAATGGAGGGAAAAAAGAGGATTAAAAGATAAATGTGGAAAATCCTTGACTATTCCTAGTGTTTGAACTCATTTATAATCATTACTTTATTATTGATAAATATGAACAAAACTATTGCAATTCATAGGCAAGGAAGCAAAAATGAATGATATTTTCACTAATGGGAGGGAAGGATGATATGGCAATTAGAAATTATTATATTCCTTGGAGGCTGCTACTAGTGATAGTGACACTAGGGTTGAAGATTATTTAATGAAACAATAAGACACTAAATTTTTAGAAGAGAGAAAGTTGATCCAAATTATAAATTTTTAACATGAACAAATGATTGCTTTTCTTACTATGAAGCTTATACCTTTTTATTTTTCAATTTTCTGGTGAACTCATGCATCTTTTTTTTTCAATTTTTAATGTCTGTTCACTACAATTGAGGCATGCTTGTTCTGCCCTAAGTTTACACCTCACCTCATTTTTTGAGAACACCCCAAGATTACCTTTAGATTTTGAACACATTGATCCCAGCTTAACCACGTTAATTTTATTGAAGAGTGGGTCACACAATCAAATCCCAAATAAAGAAAAAATACAGTTACCACAGGATTCCTGTTGATGCGCAACATAAAAGAATGTGATCAACTACTCATTCCCATTCATTTTGGCGAGTTCGTATTCTTATTAGCAAAATGCAGCATACCATCCTATTATTATCTGTTTCTGTTCAACCTCAGCGTCTGTTTGTCAACGCAATGAGCTCAATTCCCACTTCAATATATTAATAAGGTCTGACAATTACAAGTTAGGGCAGCATCTTCATTCAAAAACCCAAAAACCCTACTTTACAGCTTTTCAATATCCAGCATTGTCTAGAACATTTACTAGAAAACAATTAAAGGAAAAGGCTCGAACTTCATCAGGTAAACAGGCCGGCCCATCCATTATCATCAAAACATGAAACAACTAGAAGCCCTGATATAAAGTAGAAAATATCTCTGCATTCTAATACAAAATTTGAGATAGGACTTAAACTGAACCTAAATGCACGAAAAAGAGACAATTCCAGGAATATCAAAATTTTCTTATAAAAATCCTATCACAGATCATTCACAAAAATCATTCAGGCAACAGCTGAAAATAATTTTCTTTACCTTTCCATAGGTATAGAATAGCATTACCACATTATGAGATAAAATATAAGAGATCAATTTGAGAAATAAAACAGGAAACCAGAGCATAAACAACCTTCTCGCTAGAATGTTCAACCTATTAAGGAAGAAATCAGCCCAACAGTAACATTAAAAAGAACTGACGCGCCTGTTTGGTTGCCGAGAAAATGTAGGAAGAAAAAGGCAGGCCATCTGTTTATACAGCTCAAATGAGCTTTTTATTATTTGGAAACCAAACCTCATAAAACATAAGATTCAAAATCCTCCTTCCTTCTATAGTTTTTTCTCATTTTTCCAACCAATCAGCAGCCTCCCATATATGCCATAGGTTGAATATCCGCAAAATTCCATCAAATATCACCAAAGAAAACATCGGACATGATCTGGAATGAAGATTAGAATAAGAATACCTTCCATGGAGTGAATTTCTAGGGTTTTTCCGTCTCAATCTTCGGTTTCTCTCTCTAAAATTCCAGCTCTTTCTGGGTCAAGAATAGAAACCCACGAAGGCAAGAGGGAATGCAATAAAGGGTCGATGAATTTTGGAGAGAGAAAGAAGGAGGAGAACGTACAGAAGGGAGTTTCAGCCAGGTACAAAGCCAGCGGGTAGAGAAGATGATGACACGTTGCTTCCAAAATTCTATTCCATTTGGATTTTTGCGTCAACTTTCTTTCTCACCTTCTTATCTCTTGGTATCCTCGTTGGTTATTTGTTTCTCCTTTCCTAAAATTAATTATTTTATTTTCTAGGATTTTTATTGTTTGCATGCATAGTAAAACATTATATTGTTAGGTGAAGATATAAGTTTATAGTAAAATAAATATACATATTAAAATATATATATATATATATATGTTTGTTCTTCCTTAAACTAAGAAAAGGATGAGCCTACGAAAGGTATAATGCAAATCGCTCGATCCACAAGCAATTCTTTACCCACCCTAATTAGGGGCCTAAGCTAGCTATTAAATTATCTACCGGAAAACCACAATTTGGTCCAACTATTATGGTCTCTACCATGACCCACCGCCCGACTTTTTTGCTCGTGCCATATATTTACCGACCAAACTTCATGAGTACTGCTGTCATGTACTTTTACCTAAAAATTCACGATTAGTCTACCGGGCTTTTATGCTAGCCCCACTCATGGTCCGACCACTAATTGCCAACTCTCTTCATATCGATGAGTTTCATACTAACCCTTATACGAACATCAGATATGACGCAGTAATATGCAAAGATGAATAGAAGTCATGAAATGACAATAAAATATAAATTAATTAGGATCAAATTGTGCACTTGAATATCATGGTTGACCTCTTTTTATAAAATAAATAATTTTATTTGGGTTTTAAATATGTTATAAATACTAAACAGAAAACCATAAAGCGATAAAACGACAAGCAAATTGATAATATTATAGCGACTAGTGATGACATTAACTGATTTATTGACTCTCAGATAATCAATATGCTTACTTTGTATGAATCGCTTCATTAATAATAAATATAACGACGCAACAAGATTTAATAAAACAAAACGTTATAACAAGACAACAACACAAAACCAAAAGCCACAACATGACAACGAAATCAGAAAAATAAAACAAATCCTAGATCTATGTAGAATAACCATTTTATTAAGTAATAAATTGATAGAAAGAGGTATGGAATGGTGATTTTAGGTCAATAATAGCCAAAAATCATCCCTCATTGTTTAAACAAGGTAGGTGATCAGAAGAAAAAATTGAGAGAAAATGAGACTATGATTTTTTTTTTCATCGATCCTCTTTTTAATAACTACCCATTTGATATAGTGATGGGATCTTAAGATTTTCCCAAAATTCATTTTCTATAATAAATCCAAAAATTTTTATTTAAATAATGATGATTTAAGTTATGACTTGATAACTCAGCCTCGTTTCAACTGTGGCACCGGTGGCTCTAGGAAAGCCTGAATAAGAGAACACTCCATCTCTGGGGGTGGGCGGCAATACTTAGATGCTTTCAAGGCTTGTTTGCCCCACACTTGTCTACTTAACATTTATCGAGGGCATGATAATTGATACACCATATGTGGGCCATTCTCACCTGTACCGAGGAAAGGTCCTCTCAATGCTATAACACTCACACTGGATATGGATTGAATTATCTCACAACGTTTTGAACCCAACTCATGTACTGCTTTAATGGGCAAACAATCTAACCCTTGGAGCATACTATAGCCCTAGGTGGCAAAGAGCCGACATTGAGGTACCAAACCTTCCCATCGATGTGAGCTCTTGGGGAAGAGCAGTCTGTTATCACTAGAGTCACTTTTATCTATTGAGCAAATGGCCCTTTCAGATGACCCGAGAAATTCCACTTTGTAAAATGGTAAAATCGTACTGATTACAGTTGTTGATTTCGGGGTTAAAAACTGCACTCTATTCTCTAGATATCTGATGACGAAACTGATTTCACTGGTTGAATCGCCCGAAATCTAGCTAGCACGTAAAATTTCTGTGAAAATTCGAGACAATCTGAGTTGACACGCTTCGATATAAGATCGTGTTTCTGTGTTCGTGAAACGATTGACAAAGGACGAAAATCACATATAACAAGTACTATGTGTCATATGGCATGAATATAAAACGATGAAAATGAACTACGAGATAAATGGCTTAAACGTCAAAACCCAGAGTTATGACCAATTAATTAAATCGATTAAACGAATCCATGACAAAAGAGCACAAAGGCTCTTTCTTCTCCAAAGTGAATTAAAAGACCAAAAAATGTCGGAAACGAGCAGAGCAACAGAAAGCAAAAATGGCGATTTTTACGCGGTACGCCCGACTTCTCCTTTCTGCAACACGGCCATCCGACCGCCTTCCAGCTCGACAAAAAGAAAGTTCGTTTCTACGGAGCGCCGCGCGCATCGGATGGCCAGCCAAACTCCGGTATGCAGGGCCCCAACTTACGTTTTATTCCCGCTTTAAAGATTTTTACAACGTTTCAGCCGAATGGTGCTGCTTGACGGCTCTCAAAACTCGGGACCGTAATTGATATAAATTTCTTAAACCTCAATGTACAACTGCAAAGCCACTGACCGTTAGTGATGGCTATGTTGTGAAATTTGGTTTTAATCATGTATTTGATAATGAGACCGAAATGGCGGAAATGCGGGTTCACAAGGTGAACCATGATTTAGATTTTTCTGGGAATAGTAACCAGGTTTCACGGCCTCTAAAAAGTGTTCTCAAAATATATTTTTGCGAAAATATGAGCTCGTCGAAAAGTGATTTGAATTAAATCAAGCCAGATCCGATCATTAGCCCAAGTGGATTTAATTGAAGGTATTAAATGAGAATTTACATGACATGATTGTGTGAATTGATTGTTTTGTAAATATATACATGTTTATATATTTACATGTGAATTAGACTGTATTGGAATTGGCATACATGCATTCCATATGCAATCGGAACACTTCAGACTATAGAGTGAGTGTATGAGATTTAGCCTGTAAAATCCGTCGGGAGTGTTGTCTAAAAAAATATTAATTATCTGAGGGTAGTCCAAATTAAAATATCAATCATTTGAGTGGCCCAATTGATATTCATCGTAGAGGGTAGTCCACAACAAATAATATATCAATCGCCTGAGCGCCCAATTGATATATACACATCAGGTTGTCCACAACAAACAAAATAATAATTCTTCATACGAGGTTTAGGCAGTGTGACGGAGTAGTGGTTAATTTTGATTCGAAATGGGTCACGTGTATATCTCAAGTAGATCATGCATTTGTCAATGTATGTTTATTTTGAAACATTCAGACCGCACTTAGGTGGAGAGTAGCCCACTTAGGATCGATTCCACTATCGAGCATTAGCTCACCTGTCGAGGGATTAGTATTTTACAGTACGGTGCAATATATGAAGGACTCGCTCTCTTCCTGTAGACCGAGGGGATTGGAAGAAAGTCGGTTTGCGGGTTTTCGATGTATAGATGTATTAGAACTTTTAAGTTTAATGTATGTATGTATAAGAGTAAAATATTTGAACTCTGTAACTATCGGGTATATAGTTGATTCATAGTTAGTATGTATTACGAAAGTATCGCTTCGCGGTTCTGCCGTCAGACATACTCATGTGATCGATATACTGGATATATCAGACCGCTTTGTGACGCGATAATGGTGCTTAGATTCGCATAGATCCCCGCATGTTCAGACTGCCTCGATTCAGAATGTCGTCATCCTGACATTCACGAAGTGTTTCCACCGGTTGATCGGTAGTCAATCCACCTCCCCTGGCTCGTGGCGCCACACTTTCTCCTGTGATTCGCCTATCACTGGTGTCGTCATATATCCTCACTCAAAGAATGAGCCATTTTAATCGTTATTGTGCTAGCTATCGTACCAGGGTCCGCTTATCTATGACTCGACCTTTGGGTACCAATCCATAATGATCAAAGTCAATCACGGATCCTATTAACGAAACAAATTCAATGAAGCAACAACTCGCACTACAGAAGCGGCCATAAGCCAGAGAGTCTTGACTAATTTTGAAAGATTGTTTGATGTAGTTAAAATAACTAAATTTTGGGTTGTTCAATCAAATATGGAAACCTACTATAATCTATAACTATATCAATGTTATTTAATCAAAATAAGAATGCAATATTTCAAAGCAATTAAAAAACAAATGTTTCACTATTGAGGAATGGCTTAAAGGGTAAAAGGGTGAGATGGACGTACGGGAGAACCTCGATTCAAATCCAAAACATAGTTTTACAACATATTATGCAAATTGAATAGATGTAAAATAAATATATGTATCTAATTAAAGTAAGATATTTTCTCAATTGTATCATGTTCTGATAAAACCCTTTAAAGGAATCCAAGAAATGTAATAAATTTGGAATCCATTATTAATTTAATGATTATAGTTTTATTTTTATTTTTATTTTTGAAAAGAATGATTATAGTTTTATTCTACCTATCTCTATTCCATATTTATATAATACGAGTATTATCTTTATACATTTCCTATATTGTACATTACTTGTATGTATTAGAAGCAGGGATAAGCATGATTCGGTTAATGGAACTCTGCCACTAAAAAAAAAAAAATCAATGGTTGATTTTTGATTTGTTAGTTTTATAAATCAAAAACCTAAGTTTAGAAGTTGTAAGTGTTGGATCCTTATCCATTATTGAATGTAATTAATTTTGTTTTGAATAGTTTGAAAAAAGGAATTAAAATATTTTATTACCTTTTATGAGCCATTTAAGTTCCTTCCTTTAAACTCCTAAACAAACTGGGAGTTTCATCAGTTCTTTGTTCTTCCTGCTTTATCTTTCCGTATTATTTATAAACAGATCTTATTTGAAAATGTGCTCACATATTCCATCAAAAGTAATCTCATGTGGGATATAGACGCCAATTTATAGGTGCGATCTTATTTGGAAAATGTGCTCACATAATTCTATCAAAAATCATTTTCATCTAGAGACATCGTCAATCCGATATTATTCAATCACTAGCATCATGTTAATTTATTTAATTCGTTTTAGCGAATTACGACTGGTCATTAAACTTGGTCTTTTCATTGTCTTATCCAAAAACTCAAGTGGTTTCTAGGAAAATTTTCCTTTGCACATATAAATAAATCTTATTTTCGGGGTTGTTCTTTTCAGGTGTATCCAAGGTTGGAAGAAAAAAAAAACTTTTCTTGTTAGGAGAAAAAGAAAACGTAATTTTGTTGATTTTTTTTATTTGATTGTATCTTCCTGGAAAGGAAAAAAAATTAAAGTTTAAAAAAAAACTGAAAATATTTCCTTATTTTGTCCATACCTAAAAGGGAACAAAGGTTTTATTAAATTTAAAAACACCACCTAACGTAAGGAAATGTAGATGACAAATGTATAAGGGGTTTATTTAACAAAAATATAAAAAATAAGTAAAAACTTATATACTCTTTAATTAAAGAATCTTTTACTTGAAATTGCAAAAGATTCTTAGAGAAAATCATAAAAAGTTATTTCGTTTAAACAAAAAAAAGTTTAATAAAAAAGGTAAAGTTGGGTTTTTTTTTTTTTAAACCAATAAAAGGTTTAAAACCAAACAAAGTGGTTTGTTGGTTTATTAAAGAAAATCTTTGGTACGAATGTATAAGAAAGAGTTTTGAACTAATAACTTTAGTATTTAAGAGGGAAATGATCGCAACACAGCTATATGTTTAGTTGTGGCTTTATTTACGAGAAATATATGATAAGAAGATAAACCTATTAGGCTAAACTTTACACTCACTTTGTGGGTTTGCACCAATTCCTTTTTAGTCTTAGAAAATTGGAAATTACAATACAAAGAAATTATGTCTAAGGAGTTTGAATCTTAAGTAAGACCATTTGTGACCCCTCCAATCTTTCCTAGGAATTGAATATTTTGTCTATGGAGGCTGGTTCTGGCCCGTGTTTCTAGACCCTACTAGTCTTTTCCCTGAAATACTTTGTAACACGTTATTTTCAATTATTCTGAGAATTTGGTTTGTGGAATAGAAAATTTACACATTTTCTATAATCTTGTAGAGTGAAATGGATTATGATTTCTACTCAATGTTGTTCTAGTTATGTCTACCTAAGTAAATTCCTACCGCGGCCTAAGCGCCAATGATGCATACCGACCAGGCTCTATTTCGCCTTACATGCAGAAAACCGTAGAAGCTCAACTGACTTAATTTTAAAATGCTAAGAACAAAAGCGCCGTTATTCTACTCCAACCACCTCAATCTTGCGAGATTCTTGACTGAAGATGCTCCTAAGCTCAAAGAAGATGAGCACCGATATCCAAGTCATTAGCACTGGATGCTTGGAAACATTTTCGACTTCTATATGTGAACTATGTCGCGAATGCTTTGACTTATTATTTATACAATGTATTCGATAAGAAAAACAACCAAGGAGTCGATGAATCACTGTAACTTAAAATATAAAAACCGGTGACATGTCAAGCCAAGAAGTTTGTTGTGAGTCGTTTCCTCAATTACAAAATGGTAGAGTCCAAGACTGTGGTTAGTAAAGTTCAAGAACTTAAGGTAATTCTCCATGAGATACATGCCGAGGGAATGATGTTAAACGAAACTTTTCAAGTTACAACTATTATTGAGAAGTTGCCTCCTACTTGGAAAAACTTCAAGAATTACCTCAAGCATAATAGAAAGGAGATGAGCATCAAAGATCTAATTATTAGACTTTGCATCAAAGAAGACAATAAGGGATTTGAGCAGAGAGGGGCACACAATCCAAGCAAGGCTAAGGCTAACTTTGTGGAACATGGTTAAGGTTCCAAGTTCAAGAAAGACAACAACAAAGGGAAAGGCAATAAGCTGGGACCTAAAGGGGGAATCTCTAAGAAACAAAAGTTCCAAGGGAAATGCTTCATCTGTGGGAGGCAAAGTCACAAATCTTCAGATTGCAGACTGTTAAAGAGGAACAAACCCAAGGAAGCCAATGTGGTTGATGACATTGTTGGATCGATTTTTTGTATTGGACTAAATTTTTACCATGTACTTAGCACTACTACTCAAGACTAACTAAAGTCCCCATAGACAAGCATCAAAACTCAGCCGATTGATTTTTTTGTTTATAAAATATATGTTTGTCCTTTTTGAAAATGAATTCATTAAAAATTGAGTTCGTCTAAATCATCGGCAAGTGCACAGTCATACCAAGAATAAAAGTGGATTTTAAGTCCAGATATCGCCTCACAAGGATTGATGATAAATCAAAAGATTAACTACCCCAGCTACTTAAGATCCTTACTATTTGAACTTCAATGTTAAAATGATGAAAGAACTAAAAAGTAATATTAAGATAATTTCACTAGTATACGTAAAGAAGTTAATAAAAGTAGATTTGAGAATTCACTGAGTGAGACCACACTAGGAAATGGACTAATAAATGATTATCAATTTCTGTATTATTTTGAGTCATAAATAAGCCATTAGTTAGAAAGACGAATTTGTCAAAGATGCATTGCGGGTATAATCTTCTGATTTCTCCCTTAACCATACCTTTCACTAATGAAAGATTCATGTTCCTTTCGGACTCATGGATCTAATCAGTTACTTGTAAGATATAATCCTCTTCATAAGATCTGAGTATTTTTCATTTTCAGTACTTCACACTAAAATCTTAGGACTAAAGAATTCTTGCCCTCATAGACAGGATATCATAAGCTTTCTCCAATTTAAATGGCACCTCATCCTTCAATATTAATGAAATTCTCCATATCCTTGATTAGATCTATGCTAACACGGGATCATAATTATTTTATCATAAAGAGGAGAAACCTTTGATTAATTAAACTGATACTTAATCCAACTAACCGCAAACAATGAGTAAGTTAGTGATCTATCTGAGTAATTTTTCAGAGTTCATTAGTTCCAAAGTATTAGTCTACCATACCCATAAAGAACTGCTCCATACCCTCAAGATTCTCCATCTCTGTGTCACGCAGAGGGTCTCTTAGAAATCAGAGCAAAATACAATTCTTTGTTTTTGGGTACTCGATAATAGTACTTGGAACAATTAAGTTCAAGAATAATACTAATAAAATAAATTCAAGATTTCTAACTAAAGTGTTCTTCCACTTTGTGTAGAAAAATAACAACCTCAATCGACCCATTCCAAAAGAAAGCTCAATCTTCCAAAACTGGTTCACACATTTCAGTGACTAACTGATAAGAAAAATTCACTGAAATTGTAAATGAACTAAAATAAATGAACTCCATAAATTTTCCAAAATCTATTTAAAGCAGAACAGAAGTGAAAAAGAAAATTCAACAACAAATTCCGCACTGGCCGTGACATCGCCTGCCACTCCAACTCCAGAAAATCAATAGAAAACTCACTAAACAAAACTACTTAAAACAAAAAAAAATCTAAAAAGGAATTAAAAAAAATAAAAGAATAATATACAAAGAGTCACCAACTACCCGTATTCCGGATTTATGGGTCGCACACGCGCCCTAGATGCGTCTATTTATAAAGCTTTAAATGATGGGTCACACTTCAAGGCACAAATTGTGGATCCCAAAATTTCTAAAGCTATCGCGCATTAAAGAAGTTCTCATTCTCTATTTACATCATTCTTATCTTTGTCGCCAAATTTTTTGCCGTGTGGCCGCCATAGCTGGTCGACATATTTTCATGCTATCTTCTTCTATTATGTCGCGACATAATTTTACTTTGTCGTGACATGGTTCTATTGATGTTGTTTGTTTTATGTCGCGACATGGTTGTCTTTTTGTCGCAGAATGTAAACTTCCTCCTCCAGCCAAATTATTGCATTGCTCTACTATGTTGCAAATATTCTTTATTTGTTATTCTCAATTTATGTCGCAACAGACTTTTTCTTTGTCGCAACAGAGTTTCTTCCAATAGCATGGATTTGTTGTCGTGACAGACTTTTTCTTTGTCGCGACAAAGTTGTGTTGTCTTGTATTGCTGAGACTGAAATCCGTGTAGCGACATACTCTTTCCAGGTCGCAACATAGTATTCTTTAATCCTTGTCGTTAGATGAACCTTTTGTTGCAACATTGAATCCTTTGTTGCGACAAACTTGCCTTGGCTCATCTCACTTCTCTTCCATTTTCGTCATTAAACATAAAACGCCTCTCTCACGTGACATAAACTTAACTCTCAGAGCTTTTATCATCGCAACATAATTTTCCTTTGCTGTAACAGATGTCCGCTTCGCCTATTATTATGTCGCAACATCCGTTTCTATTTCGCAACAATCTTCTTGTCATTCTTCTCAACTTCTGTCGCGATAGTAGTGGTCTTTGTCGCGACAACATTCACCTCAACCTCAAGTTTTCTCTGTCGCGACAAAAAAATTCTTTCAGTGACAAAGTCTACGTGTCTTTCATTATTGACTCTGAATGTTGTGTCACGACATAGTTTTCTTCTGTCGCGAAATAAATTCTGCTTTGGTCTTGTCCTTAGTTGGAATGTCTGTCGTAACATAAAAAACTTTGTCGCATGCACATTGTCTCATTATTTTGCCATTTTTTGTCGCGATAGAGTTGTTTTTGTCACAACAGAGTTTATATGATGTCTTCGTTCTTATGTCGCGACAGAATTGTAAGATGTTGCGACAAGGTTCCAATGTCATTTGCTTGATCAATGTCGCAATAGAGTAAGGAATGTCACGACATTCTTCTTCATAAGCTTCTCCAACTATGTCGACACAAAAAATGTCATTGTCACGACAGAAATTAGTCAATCTATCTCAAATTGTGTCACGACAGTCTTCATTTCTGGTTTGTGCTCAGCTTGACTTTTGTTGTGACAAAGAGCTACTGCTTGCGATATTCTTCTACTGGTTCTGTTGGGATTCTGTTGCGACATTTTGAAACTGTGTTGTGACATAGAATTAATTAACCAATTTTTTATGCTTTTACGAATTATTTTTTTTACATAAACCCGCAAAACAAAAAATTGGCGAATATTCCATAATTCAAGATAACATGAATCATAAACTTCTGTAATTATACTAAAATGGACAAAAATAAATGAAGTAGGACTAATGTGCATCACCAAGGATGTGTCTGACATTGACCTCACAATAGTAATTTCTTAGGTGAACTTGTGGGATCTGTAAAACCCGGGTAAATTTGATTTTTTTTTTTTCCGAAAAAGGGCAAAGCGGTAAATTGTCACTACGATATGGATTGCAAAACTGCAATTTTTCTAGATCTCGTATGAGATGAAACGTACTCACTCATGTTGGAATTGCCTCACAAAATCTAGTTACCCATACGAATTTAGTCGGATTCCGAGATAATATGAATTTTCACTTTTTTCGGGGCGACGGGTGTCCGGTGGACCCCAAAAACAAGATTTTTAAGAAAAATCTTGTAAGTTGAGAAATAATTTAAGTGAATTTCATATAAAATAATTTGAATTTAAATCGTGATTTTAAATAAATCAAGCCGCTGAGGCAAAACTTACCGAACAAGTAGAGGACACATGGCGCAATGTGGGTCAAGTCTTTAAAATTGTGGATAAGGTTAAAAGTCATATTTTGGAGAGAAAGGAGGGGATTTTTCTGTTGGGAAAATGTGGGAGAGAAAGAGGGAGAGGAAGAGAGAAGTTCAGATTGGTCGACGCATCCACGTAGCTCAGAGGTTCTAATTTTCTCGAAATAAAACTAAAGTTCATCACCCTCAACAGCGACTACGCGCTGCACTTCAAAACGGCGAGTTTCAATCGAAAAATCCAGCGAGGAGATTTAGGGAAATCAAAGGTTTTAAGCTTAGGAGGTGTTCTTAAAGCCTCTTACCTTTTCTACTACGCTTCAAGAAGTAGGAATTATTCTTCCTTTGGTTTTACCTCTACTTTTTGGGTTGATTTAAGGGAGGTTGTTGTGTAGATGTCCTAAGGGCATGTTTGGTTGGTTTTTGGACTGTTTATGGCCCTTTTTATGGTCGGCTTTGTGAGCTGGTTTGCGAAGGTTTATGGCATGTTCAAAGGAGGTTTTTGGAGCTATTTTTATGGCATGTTAAGGGGTTGTTTGAACCAAGCTTAAGGCCTCAAGTAGATGTTTTACGGCATGTTTCGAGCTGTTTTACGGCCTAATTGGGGGATTGCTTCAGGTCTGCTTTATAGCTGGTCAGGGCCTGAATTGGGATTGTTTTGAGGCTATTTTTGTGCCATGTTTTATGGCTTGTTTGTGGCTTTCTGTCTCTAGGCCGCTTTAAATGTTTTGTGGACACTTTATGTGTCATATTTGGCTTTGAGGATTAAGGGTGTTATTACTTGATTTTGTAATGACATGTTTAGTTATTGATGTCTGATGAAATGTTGATATATGTGTAATTATATATTGACATTGAAATGAGTGTTATTTGGAAATTATATGCATATGATATAATTGTTCATGATACATGATGAAATGTATGATTTAAATTGTCCAAGTGACATTCATCGCATACGCGGGACATGACATTAACACGCAACGGTGTACTGGAACATCACATTCCATGGGTGTGAGCGCATGGTTGAAATCAACACCATATTTGGTGATTGATAAGTGGGTTCCTGCACTACTCTGATCAAGTTCAATAGATCTCTCGCACTGCTACATGATTACAAAAAAAACTCTGTGTTCCGTAATGAAGAAGAAGAAGCTAGAGATACTTCAGCGAAGACCCTACATCGGGGTTCATTAATTCACCTAAGAAGTCCGTAAAGGCGTGTAGAGCCTATGGTGCGACTCCAAAATCCGCTGCCCATAAAAAGACACATGGTTTTTGTATATGAAATGGTCCTTGAAATGTGACATTCAAAAGTTTTGATTTATAAACATACGATTTTATTTAAAATGACGACCTATCAATGACAGATTTTATCACACAGTATCGCATTATGTGGTGAGTTGCAATAACTTCGGGGGGGTACGGTAAGTGAGTGAGTCTCATCTCATTTCATAGCATGACATGTAGGATTCCAACCTACAAATGGATATTCTACTTGGAATTGTTGATGTGAATGTGAATTATCAAAGGTGAACATTGCATGTGCACTGCAGGGAAGTAGCTCTCAGAGGAATTACTTTACCAGGTGTGGCTCATCCTATACTGAAAAACATTTTCGGTGTGCGACATGCACGGTGGACTTACTCTCATTCGGGGTTGCAAGGGTGAAGAAAGCCGACTCTCATTTGGCAAGTACTTTTATGTAAGAGAGTTATAATTGAACTCATATGAACTGTTTTTAAAATAGTCATGAATGTGGATAAATGGACTCGGTGTGGTCACTTTTTACTTATAAATAGACTCCTAGCGCAGCCATTGTGTTATATTGGGTCTCCTAAGGGTCATGTGATTGTATATTGTATAAAGTTGGGTTTTATATAGAGTCTCTCGTACAAAGGGAGATTATATCCTATTTTTGTTAAATTCGATCCCTAACAAGACAACAAACAAGCGCAGACGTAGCTACACGATAATCCATTGTGTGCATTTCTGTGATTGATGAGTAATCAACTTTAATTCTTGTATTTTAGGTCACATAGATCTAATCTCATGAATGGTGGGATTGACATTGGTGCTACTTGCCATGTATGTTCGGACAAGAAGATGTTTTCCACCTTCAAACCAACTAAGAATGGGGAAAATGTGTACATAGGAAACTTTACCACCTTTGAAATCAATGGCCAATGAAAGGTGGTCTTGAAGATGACTTCTAGAAAGGAGTCACCCAGAACAAATGTATCAGATAAAATCGAAATCCACAAGAACTTAATGTTTGGTTTGTTGTTGAATAGTCATGGATTTCAGTTGGTATTTGAGTCAAATAAATTTGTTTTATCAAAGAGTAGAATGTATGTCAGAAAATGGTATATGAGTGATGGCATGTCGAAGCTTAATGTAATGACTATCATTAAGTTAGATATGAATAAAGCTAGTACTTCTACTTATTTTCTTGAGTCTTCTAATCTATGATATGGTAGATTAGGACATGTTAATTATAATACATTGCGTAAATTAATTAACTTAAATCATATACCAACTTTCCAAATTGATGTAAAACATAAGTGTGAAACTTATGTTGAGGCAAAACTGACCAGGTCATCTTTTCAAAGTGTTGAGAGACACACTAAACCTCTTAACTTAATCCATATGATATTCTAAGATTTAAAAATTTGTACATCAGAGGTGGTAATAAATATTTTATTACCTTTGTCGATGATAGCACAAAGTATATGTGTACCTACTTAAAAGTAAGGATGAGACGATCGAGAAATTTGTTCTCTTTAAAAACGAAGTTGAGAATCAGCTCAAAAAGAATTAAAGTGCTAAGAAGTGATTGAGATAGTGAGTATGAATCGCCATTTGTGCTCAACATGGGATTATACATGAAACCACAACACCTTATTCACCTCAATCCAATGGAAAGTGGTTTCAGCAAAAGAATCAGACTTAAAGTAGAAATGATTAATGCAATGTTAATAAGTTCTGGTTTACTACAAAACATGTGGGGAGAAGCCATTTTGTCTGCTAATAACCTTTTGAATAAGGTACCTAAAAAGAAAGTAGAGAGGACTCCATATGAGTTATGGAGAGGACTACAACCATCTTATAAATACTTACGAGCGTATGTCGTTACAAAGTAGCGCTCAACCTAAAAAAGTGAAAATAGGACCTAAAACTACTGATTGCATTTTCATTGGTTATGCACATAACAGTATTGCTTATCGATTTCTTATTCATGAGTTGAATATCCTAGATATTCATAAGAACTGTGAAACCCCGAGAAAATCCAATTTTTCTCAAAAATGGGTAAAATTGTAATTTCGGTAAAAATCCGAAAATTTTATGTATCTCGATGACGAACACTTCTCCGCTGAATCGCCTCGCGAAATTTGGTAACTACGCCGATTGGGCTGATTCCGAGGTAGCCTGGGATTTCACGCTTTTCGAGGCACGGGTGCCTGATGACATGGCAGGTAAGGATGCCACACGGCACCTCAAGAGGTGACACTTGGCATAAAATAATCTGCCACATCGAAACACATGGTGGCATGATTCCATGGCTCATATTAAGCCATGTAGGGTATGATGTCATAAAAAGAGAATAGCGACAAAAGTTAAAAACGGTGAAATGGATAGCCACACATTCGCTCGAGTGGTGTGAGTAGATAAATCCTCCTTTCACCCATAAGGTCAATGCTCCAAAAAGGAGGAGAGAAATCAAAGAGAAAAAGGAGTAAATGGTGAGAAAATGAGCAGAAAAAGCGAAGAGAAATGAGAAGAAGAAATGATGGGAAATGAAATAAGAAAAGGAAAGAAAACGGGGGAGAAGAAAGAAAACATCCAAGAGCTTCAAATTTGATTTTAATGAGAGAGAGTCTTCTCCTCTCTAGAATTGTAGATATCCAACCGCCTAATTGTCGACAAGAAGCAAAGTGCCGCCCACGCAGAGGACAAAGCGCGACACCTAAGCTCGAGTTTTTGACAACCCATGAGTAGGGTTTACCCTACTTGAAGTTACTCGACGTTGTTTTGTGGTGCTCGAGAGTCACTTCAGCCGTGAGGGGTCAGTTTCGACGGCTCCAAATCTAACCGGCGTGGAAATTTTTGGGACACTTTTGGTAAGTCCGTATCAGTTTTAGGGATTGCTTTGGGTGTCAGGTGATGATTTATTAAATAAATCATGGTTCGTGAGTAGAGGCCGACAATGGGCATGGAATTCTGCCCACCAAGAGGAACCGATGTCGATGAGTGGGCTACCACTAACGCCCCCACATGTTTCTCGCTGGGACCGTTAAAATCAGTCCCGAAGCTCAGGTGAATCGACCAAAATCGCCCATATGCCGCAGTGGCTTCACCTTCAAATGAACGCTCGTATGCGAAATATATGCTAAGACATGATTTAACGTGCGAAATATCGACAATGACACAATTATATGGAATAAAATTGTGTTTGTATAGGCCATCGGGATTGTGATTTGCCTAAGTGAGCCAAATCGGGGCGATGGTTGATTTATTAATTACATGTGCTGTAGAATTGTAGCTGATTGAAAATATGCATATTGACATATTATAAATGGCTTGAAAATGACATAATGCATTTTCATACGCACCTGCAACCTGTGGTTGTGTGTGCATGATACGGGTTTGTAAAACAGATATGGCTGCAAAGGAATTTCACAGATGATATTCGAGAATTTGGTCAGAGACGGGCTACCGAGATCATTTCTTCGATGAGGACCATGACTGCTTTTAAAGCTCACCAACCAATTCGACTGTGGAGGGTAGTCCCATATTTTTACCGACACTTCGGTAGTATATTTTCAAGAACAACAAGTTTTGTTTTGAAAATGATTATTTTCTCATACATGGGTTAGACAAGTGTGAGTGAGTCGACGAGGACTCGTGACATGGGAACGGGCATGTAGACATTCAAGTAGGATCACGAATTTTCTTAAGTGTGTGTTTACTTTGGAACATTGCATATGCACTTAAGTGGAGAGTAACCCACTTGTAGATTCCACTAATGCGATAGCTCACCTGCCGATGAATATCATTTCTGTGTACAGGAGCGCTTGTGAAGACAACCTGCCAGGTTTGATTTTCAAGAAGCCTGCTCTAAGTTTCTCATGTTTGATAATATGTACAAAATTGTGGAGCCTAATATGTATTTTGTATTAAGAGAAATGTACAAAACTCTTGAACCATGTAATATATTTGGTTGGATATGTATTTTGTGAGTTGAACTATTGGAGCATAGTTGATGTATATTGAGACGAAAAGACAATAGCTGCCCAAGAGGCTATTTTACTCGCAGATGCCATTCAGAATACGCACGTATAGATTTTCCTCGTGAGGTCGACGTAGTCAACTGGACACCCTGCTCAGCGAGCTAAGGTAATGACACTGTAGCGTGTTTGGGCATGGGCCTAGATATGCAACAGAAAAAGGTTCCTAAGCCAGACAGCCCGGCGTTGAAATCCGAGATACCAGCCTTCACAAATTGCATCGTGAGCTTAGGTATACGAATACCTAGGGAGCTCGGGTTTGGGTATCCATCACCACTTGGGTGGTTTGAAGTAGAGCTTAGGTATACGAATACCTAGGGCTTGAGGGGCTTGGGCTAAGACCATAGTCTTTAAGAGATAAGAACATCACCACTTGGTATGGTTCGATGTTAAGTTTAGGTATGAGATTACCTAGAAGGCAATTCCGAATAAAACCAGATTACCTATTACGTGTGTTTTCAGGTGCGATCACGTGGGATTGATGAATGGTTGTATGTATGTGTGAAAGGTCTATAACATGTTGATTGTTATGTGTTGTAATTGCTCAGGTGTTGTGCAATTCAAGACTTCGTGTCGAAATATTTTTAGAGTGCAAAGGTGTAACCTAAAACAAAGAAAGTAATAAATAAATAAATTTTAATCAATTTATTTCGTTTATCTGATGACAAAATAAAATTTTAATTTTTAAGCTGCATGGATGCAGATCTGCTATCGCATGTATGAAGTAGCAAGGAATGCTACTGATAGAAAAAAAAAAATTAAAGTTTAACTCATACCTGAAAGTGGGTAAATAAAGAAGTAATAAAGCACAGATCTTAGGAGTAAATAGAAAGCTACTGAATTATGGAAATTTTTTTTTTTTTTTGTGCAAGACGTAAACTGAATGGCTATCGCCAATTTTCAGCACTAGGTCATTAACCTAGCACAGGTCGTGACGAAGACACCAGTGCGCAAGGTAGAGGCGGCCATACTACAAGACAATGGCGATGACAACGCTACCGCGGCGCCACTTAATTTGTGCAACGAGCCACACCGCCGGGGGAGAAGTAAGTCGCGACATCGTTGGGCGCCGCGACCTAGATCGAGGCTGGTGTCGCAACATCCTTTCGTGTTGCGACCGGCCGGTGTCAGACCGGCGGTCCTCGGTCGTGACATGAAATTCATGTCGCGGACTCGAGTGATTCAGGTCGCTGACTTCAGAGGTCGCGACCGCGGTCCGGTCAGCTTTGAGGTCGCGACCGTAAAATGACGCGACTTACCGGATTGGCGACAGAGGTTTGGCGTCACACCGCTGGGTTTTTTGGTCGTGACAAGGGCGCTCTATGGGGAATGCGAGGTCGGTCGCGACCGACTCGCTTTATGGAAATCGTGTCGCGATCTCTATTTTTTTTCGAGGTCGCGACTCCCAAGCGGCTTCGTCAGCGTATGGGAGGTCGACATGGATTGACAAGCCAGCGACCGGGCTTAGTCGCCCGTGAGGTCGCGACCGAAACGATGTCGCCACTGCCCTGGCCGCGGCGTGGGAAGGAGGTCGCGACTTGCGCCCACGACCTGGGCGCTATGCGCGCGACCTGCGCAGAGCCGCAGCCACATGCGCACGCCGCGGTGCACGACCGGGCGCAGCGCGACGCGCACGCCATGCGCGAGTGCACACTAATTTAATTCCGTGCGCTATAATTATTTTGTGCATTGCTCAAAGTCATCGTTGATCATCGCTCACGGATATTGTTCATGAACACTGCTCAAAAAAAAAAAAAAGAGTACAAAAGTTTTAAAAATTTTCTTGTGTATGATTTAAAATATAAGATATTTATATTGCCATTACTATAAAGGCATTGACGTGGTATGCGAAAATTTTTATTTTTCAAGGTGGTGAATAAGGTTCAGGTTGCATCTACACCCTCAGGATACGCTTTTCATTAATGTCAGATGTTTTTAACGCAGGAATTTTGTGTTTCAAATAAGGTGGAAAGGACATATACAATGCTAGATGTATATGAGAATTATGATTAAACTAAGCAGTTCGTGAAATTATATGCATGGTTTAATGCGTATAGGAAAATGGTAAATGCTAAGGTTAGGAACTATGACCCAGTATTTGGATAATGAAATGAATGCGAAAGCTTAGAATTTTATTGAAACAAATGAATTGAGTGGTTGGAAGTTAGCGCAACTTAGGAAATGAACGGGTTAGTTCATGGTTGTCAAGTCTATTAGTAATTGGCATGTGCATTGCTAGTTAGACTGAAATGAAAATTAAATGAATTTAATTTGCCATTTGACATATGAAGATGGCTACCGAGGGCTGGGACATGGGAGGGGCGCCCACGGGCACCGGGTCGCACCATCGAACATTCACCGCCTACCGGGCTTTGATCGCCAGACTCCATCGAGGTCGTAGGTATTGCGTAGCCGCCGCTATTGCACATGCTTGTGCGCAAGCAGGAACTGGCATGTCAAACGACCTCCAGCGTATAGAAGCTCATCATTCTCCATTAGGTAGAGGGGGAGGAGTGGATGACATACGAGGCACACAGGATATGGGTGTTGGTGCTAAGAGGAAGGAAGATCCATCTTCTTCCAATATGGGAAAGAGGCAGAAGACTTCTGCTTCACACGAGTTTCAGACTGGCCGTGGATCGGGCATCATCTAGTCACCGACATATGAGGAGGATTGCCCACGAGGCAAGAATCCTGTTAGCTGGACACCCTGGCCCGAATCATCAAACAGACAGTCAGGCTGCCGCCAGATGTTATGGTACATGTACAACATCATCAAACATCCGACACATGAGAACAGATCGCCCGTGATCCCTATGTCTCAGGACTCGCTGAAACCGCAATAATGGCGGACACAGACAGCACATGCTTCCGCTCCTCCATACCCTGTGGGTCGAGGGGACCAAGACGCATGAGGGCGCCTCACAAGCACCTAGTACTCGCGGACGGCCACACATAGGGATGGTCGCAGCGTAGGTCGAGGTCGACCACGTGGTTGGGAGATGGGCCAATGTATCATTTCTGATGAGGACCATGACTGCTTTTAAAGCTCACCAACCAATTCGACTTCTGGGAGGGTAGTCCTGCTATTTTTACCGACACACTGGTAGTATATTTTCAAGAACAACAAGTTTTGTTTTGAAATGATTATTTTCTCTGCACATGGCTTAGGCAAGTGTGAGTGAGCTCATGTGGTGACTCGTGGACATGGGAACGGGCATGTAGACATTCAAGTAGGATCACGAATTTTCTTGAGTGTGTGTTTACTTTGGAACATTGCATATGCACTTAGGTGGAGAGTAACTCACTTAGGGTGATTCCACCACTGGGCGATAGCCTGACCAATGGCGTGGAATATCATTTCTCGTGTACAAGGAGCGTTCGAAGACAACTCAGCTTAGAGGTCGATTAAGAAAAGCTTGTCATGGCTTTGATGTTGGATAATATGTATTAAAATTGTAGATTTTAATATGTATTCGTTGATATATTTGTGAGTTGAACTATTGGAGCATAGTTGATGTATATTGGGATGAGTATGACTTAGTAGCCCAAGAGGCTATTTCTTACTGTGTATAAGGCTCTCGTAATACGAGACGATAGATTTTCCGTTGTGTCGGGACACGCAGAATCAACCGACACCGGCTCAAGGCCACAAGAACACCGATAATGGAATCAAGGAATGCATAATTCTCTTAGTTGTGTTTCCATGTAGATCCAAAGAAGAGTCAAGCTCATCAAAATGAGTGTTTGAGACTATTAATGAAAATGGGCTAAGATCAAGATGGTGAGGTAGAATCTAGACATAAAGGCAAAGGAGCAAGGATAGAAAAAATTTGGTCAAGCATTTTCTAACGTATGTGTCAAGGGGAACTCTGACTTTCAAGGAGACAAGGAACTCTGCTGCAGGGTCTCATGTGGAAAGAGGTTATTAAGAGTGAAATTGATTCCATACTACATAACCATACTTGGAAACTAGTAGATCTTCCACTACGTTGTAAACCTTTAAGTTCCAAGTGGGTTTTCAAGAGAAAATGGAAAGTAGATGGATCAATTGACAAGTACAAAGCATGACTCGCGGATCAAAGGCCACAAACAAATCAAGGCCTTGAATTATTTTGACACATATTCTCTGCTGACGAGAATAAATTCCATAAAAGATGGTGCTCGTACTTCTGCCTCGAGTCTTCGCTGAGCAACCTGAGGGATTTTCTGCTTTGAGATAAGAAAAGAAAGTATGTAAGCTAGTGAAATCCTTATATAAGCTAAAACAAGCACCGAAACAATGACATGAGAAATTTGACAATGTTATGATGCATGTCACAAGGATTCACAATCAATAAATGTGACAAGTGTGTATATGTCAAAGATACGTAATATGATATGTCAGCTGCAGCGTCTCAGATGTAGATGATATTTATTGCTCCAAAGAATGATGCGATGGTCATATCTACTAAGAATATGTTAAATCTGGGCTTCTAACATAAGATATTAGACCTACCTGGAGGTTATATTAGGAATAAAAACTCATAAGAACATCGTGATAGACTCATTCTAAGTCAGTCACATTATGTTGATAATATTCGTGAAAATTTTGATAAAGACAATTTTGGAATTTCCAAAACACCAGTTGATGTAATACTACATCTATCTAAAAATAAATGAGAGAGTGTTTCTCAAGTAGAATACTCCAGAGAAATAGGCAATCTGATGTACCTAATGAGTTGTACAAGGCTAGACATAGCCGATATGGTTAGTAAATTGAGTAGTTATACGAGTAATCCTAGAGTCAAGCATTGACAAGGAATCATGAGAGTACTTAAGTACTTACGCTT